>QANZ01041549.1:34006-75310 GCA_003254925.1 Chamaecrista fasciculata | reverse complement strand
AACTTTCATCTCCCAACAATTTTAGCTCCCAACCATGGGTCGAATGGAATCCTATTAAGATCCTAAAAAGAGAAAAATTGTTGGGAGATGAAAGTTAGTTATTCCTTTTTTTAACAGAAGAAGTGGATGGAAAAGTCAGGGATTAACGTTGGAACTTTTTAGAAACTTGAGGGACCAAACGGAACGAAAAAAAGTTGAGGGACCAAAATGAAACTTTGAGCAAACATGAGGGACCAAAACGGAACGAAAAAAAATTGAGGGACCAAAATGAAGCTTTGAGCAAACATAAGGGACCAAAATAAGACTTTGGCCTTATTTTGTTCGGGCGTGCACCTTTTTAGCGCCTCTGGCCTAAGGCGCTTTTGCAAACTGCCACCTTAAGGGCGCCTTTCACCTTTGATTACCTTGAGCCGAAGTTCATAAATGATTATCTGGTTATTTATATTTGTCACTTTCTTAAAGGAGGTCTGACATAATTGACATAAGTTAGTTTCTGATGATTGCAGTTGAGATTTTATTTTTTAACAGTTTCCTTTGATGGTTTATTCCAATTTTTAGTAATCACTTTCTTCTTCAATTGGTTCAGCTTGTTTTGTTTGGAGAATTGTGTCGGCTCAGAAGCTCATGTATGATAAGTTTGGAGATGATTTTCTAGTTCCTTTTGTATCTAAAGGATTCTCTGCTGCACATTGCCCTCCAGATTTGGCTGAGCAATATCGTCAAAAATTGCTGGTAGTTTAACATTCTGGGTCTTAAATATTGTCACGAATATAAGTGGTCCAGGTGGAGCATAGTAATGATTTACATTTGGACATATCGATGATCTAAACTCAAAGTTGGGTCTCTCTCTCTCTCTCACTCACACACACTCACACATTAATATCCGTTTGTCTTGAATTCTCTAATAACTGCTTTCTTTTTAATCATATTATGTGAGGGGTCAAAATAGAATTTTCTTTTTAATTGAACCCTACAGTTCTTTAATATTTCATCAGTCCAACTCGGTTCTGGCAATTGTATCGGTTCAATATGATCCAACTATTAAAACGGTTGTTAGGATTGACCTAACTTGTTTTTCAGTATGGCCAGTGGTTCGACTGGTCAAACCGTTTGGTCTGGTCTGGTCCAAATAATGTTGATTGAAGCTATTATATTTAGGAACAGGGTGTTAACAATGTTTAGACATTAGAGCCAACTCAATCCATGATCTCTTGTGTGGAGCTAATTGATGTTGTGACAGGATATAGGATGCAAATATTATAGAGTTACAACTCAGTCCACAAGCCCTGTTTTTTTTTTTTTTTTCCTTATCATGCCTTTGAGTCTGTGAAGATATGCTCTTGCATACTGTTAACCTTAATATGAAAAGTAGTGATAGCTACAACTTAACAGTTCTTATAAGCACTGATTGATGAAGGTCTATCTATCAAATAATGAACAAGCCTGTTGTCATTGTCAACTGAGCTATAAAGCTCAGCACTGAAATTACAATCAACTCCATATTTGTACTGTTTAACATGCTACATCCTTTTATTAATTAAGTTAGGCAGTTTTGTATATATTTAAGGAATTGATTCTGAGTAATGGAATGAATAAAATAATTTCATTGGAACAGTTTTGTTAGTTTTATAACCTTGCTTTCTGTTCGGGTAAAACAGCTAATAGAGAATAGTGATAAGGGGCATGTCATTGCTAGTTGCTGTAATCCTAACGGGCCATTTATTGATGAGCAGACCATAGGCATCACCAATTTGTCCCCAGATGTTGCCCTTGACCTTGCTCCTGATGTCGAGTATAGATTTCGGGAAATCATGCAGGTACAAAGATGCAACTACTACAATGTTTTTGCTTGTGCTATTTGATGGTTTTCATCGATTAGAATGTAAAGTTCTAATTTCAGAAGCGATATAATTGAATACCCGGTTTATATTCTGCAAAATGTTCCTAAATATAATGGGTAAAACAGTAAAGATCAAAGAGTGAGGGTTGGAACGGGATGGTGGTATATAAAAGTTCTTCGAAGTTTAGATTTCAGTGCTGTTCCTTTTTATGTTTATTTAGTGGATGACATATGGGTTTGTTCATTCTGAATGCACAGGAGTCCATAAAATGCATGTGGCACTCAAGGCAAGTAATTCTTACCACAGATGACGTGGATAGTGCACTTAAATTAAGAAACTTGGAGGTAGTTTGCTGTCTTTGTTTTAGTTCCTGTTACACATTATGATTGATAACCTTGAATTGAATTTGAAAAGATTACTGATCTTTTTTTCATTGTAGTTATATCATTCTACTCTAACAAATTTCTCATACTATCTTTTGGTTTAAATTGATAGGGTCCTTTTTCAGGCGAGTTTAGTCTTAATTGGAGTATTTTTCTTATTTTTCAAGTACTTCTGTGTTCCTTGTGTCAAAATTTTCTTTAATTCTTTATAATACTCCTCTGATCTTGTTCTCCAGAGGGAGCTGCAGTCAGTGAGTAGAGATATAACAGCTCTGCAATACAATGAAAATGTAAATTCCATTTACAAACAATAGATGAATATTTAATTAATGTAGTTAAAGTATTTGAGCTAGAAACAAAATGTCAAAAAGTTGTATATGCCAATTGGATTATGCTTATTAGTTGGTAATCTGTCTCTTGAAAAGTGGGCTTTAAGAGTCTAAGGGCTTGCATGGTTTCATGTACCCCAGACCAGACATCATTCTGTTGGCCTGTGAGAGTTGGAAGTGGTTAAGCTTTAGAGAGCTACCTGAAAAAGGCTCTAATTGTCATTGAAAAGATGCCATTTCTCTAGCAGTGTAGGCATATATGAGTGGATTATTGTAACATGCTAGGTAAGTCTATTTGATGTGTTGTTTACCCATAAAATCATTAATGTTGATTCCAATCTCCTCTTAGTATGTTCGAATTGTTATATTTGGTTGTACTGTTTTTTTTCCATTCACATATTCGTACATTTATTTATCAGCCGATATATGGTTTCACATCTAATGATAATCTGCGGTTCAAAAGAGCTGCTGGACACAAGGATTTGTTCTACATTGATGACAAAGATGTTAATTTTAAGGATGTAAGTATTCACTATGTGCAAGATTGTTATTTTAGAAGTCTCTTATCCTCTATTCTTTTCTTTGTAACTTCTTCTGTACTTACTCTTTTCTCATCAATATGTTCTTATGTAATCTAAAAAGACTACTATTCTAAAAGAGATGGTTTAATTCCTTTCCAACCTGATTTTCTTGTTTCTTTCATTATTCCTGGTTCGAATAGGTGATTGAAGCACCATTACCAAAAGCACCCGTTGATACATCTATTACCTCTCATTGGCTGTCAATTGAAGGCGTACAACCTGCAATTCCCGAAAATGCTCCAGTTGAAGGTAAAACTGAGGTGCTAGTAACCCATACCCATGTGCCTACTACACTTGTGTATTGAGTTTCACGGGTCAAACCTGCCAACTATATGCCTTTGTGATGTGCTACACAAAGTTTTGATTTTATAATAATCTATATACTTTTTCTCTTATTTACCTTCTTAAATTACCATGAACTTAAATTTTATGATCTACAAGCTTGATTTTCCTGCCATTAATATTTCAGTGTGTTTTATGGTTACTTGCAGCTCCTTCTGAGACCAGAAAATCTGAATTTAAGGAAGATGGACTTCCTGTCGATGTCGATGTTAAGTTACCTGTTAGGCTTGTACTATCAAGGGAGCTTCAGGTATACCCTAGCATGATAGTTTGATTAGTTGTATGATCAATACAATGACACATTATTATAGTTAACCAATTTGACTTTTATGGTATTGTTTTTTAATATTTCAGAAGCTATGCCAAAGAAGATTCTTGAAATCATGAATGTCTCATATTTGACAAGAGAGAATGTTGCAAGTCATCTACAGGTTTTACCCTCAATTCATTCTTCTGCTTTTCGTTTAACATAAATGCTAAATTTCTAAAATTAATTGTCTTATACTTCAAACTAGGAATGACAATTTGGGTGGATATTTAGGATTTACCATCAATTCATAATTGACATAAGTTAGTTTCTGATGATTGCAGTTGAGATTTCATTTTTTAACAGTTTCCTTTGATGGTTTATTCCAATTTTTAGTAATCACTTTCTTCTTCAATTGATTCAGCTTGTTTTGTTTGGAGAATTGTGTCGGCTCAGAAGCTCATGTATGATAAGTTTGGAGATGGTTTTCTAGTTCCTTTTGTATCTAAAGGATTCTCTGCTGCACACTGCCCTCCAGATTTGGCTGAACAATATCGTCAAAAATTGCGGGTAGTTTAACTTTCTGGGTCTTAAATATTGTCACGAATATTAAGTGGTCCAGGTGGAGCATTTTCTGCTGTTACCTTTGCAATATACTCAGTCCTTTGTTGCCTGTTGTATTAATTTATTATGCTGAACTCCTCTTGATGTTGCATAGCTCACATGAATTACTTAGGAATAAAAGGAGAAAATTAAAATATAGATACGTTTGCTGCTAAATTAATGTGTGTACACTCTTGAAGGACGAAGGAGGTACTACACCTAGCTACTTAAACTTTATCATAATTCGATATACAATGTAAAAGTAACAACATTTATTTATTTTTGTATTATTCTGTAAATATTTTGTTGGAATAAATTTTTTATCAGGAACTATTGTATCTTTCTCTGTGTATGTCATGTCTCCTTGAATGCCTTTCAATTTGTAATTACTGGGTTTTTACATGGTCTCTTTAATTTATGCAGGTATGGTTCAATGTTAAGAAGGTGTTCACTAGTGTGCTTCTTAATTCTGATAATCTGTTTTTTTGGAAATCTTAGTCCTCTTCTAAAAAGGTTCGATTTCGTTGATCAGTCAAGCAATTTTTTATTTTTTTTGGATTCTTTATTCAATGTATCTCGAGATACTAACTTCTTCCAGAATGTGTTTAATCAGAGGACTAGATAAGAATGTACAATACCGATAGGGAACTCACATTTGGTAATTATGGTTTATCAAATCAAAGAGGTTCTTTACTGTAATTTATTAGCTTCAGCAGATTCATTTTCTTCAGTTCCAGCTTTCAGGTAATCAATTATGTTTTGGATTCCACATTGTCTACTTTATGCACGTCACACAAGCTTTAGCAAGTACTGCATTCACAAGCATATGGTTTTTGTCTGTTTTCTGCATCTAGATGAGTTGAAGAAGCAGTTGTAAGCAATAATGGCATGCTTCTCATATGGCCATTCAATTTGACCATCTTCAGTTGTAAGCAGTTATTTCCATTATTTTCTATATTGATATTACTGTGTTCGATTTTGTTGATCTGTCAAGCAATTTTTTTTGGATTCTCTGTTCAATGTATCTCGAGATACTAACTTCTTCCAAAATTTGTCTAATCAGAGGACTACATAAGAATGTGCATCCCGATAGGGAACTCACATTTGGTAATTATGGTGCTGGGAGCAGTCTTGTATCTCTTGGTTTATCAAATCAAGAGGTTCTTTACTGTAATTTATTAGCTTGAGGAGATTCATTTTCTTCAGTCCCAGTTTTCAGGTAATCAATTAAGTTTTGGATTCCACATTGTCTACATTATGAACTTCACACAAGCTTGAGGAGCCAGATTTCTTTAACATTGTAGTTAGTTATTTACTTATTTTAGTAAGTACTGCATTCACAAGCATATGGTTTTTGTCTGTTCTCTGCATCTAGATGAGTTGAAGAAGCAGTTGTAAGCAATGATGCCATGCTTCTCATATGGCCATTCAATTTGACCATCTTCAGTCATTAGCTTCAGGTGATCATATAATTATCAAATTTGGTCGTCATCTCCATTCTTTACTATGTTCTTAATATCTTGCACTCTTGTTTCTGTCAATACAGTGCCTACTCAGGCCTTTTGCAATGGAAGGAGGCTATGAATATGATGGATTGGTCAAGTCCAATAGTCATTTCCAATACCTTTGATTCTCATGTTTTCTTATCAAACAAACTCTTTGATATAATGATATTAATGAATATGTACTTCAAATTTTGTTTTTGGTTTATATCAGAATGAAAGTTTTTGGGTTATTTCTTGATCATGATGTCTAATGAGTTTGTTTTCTATTATTGGAAAATTATTGGAAAAATAACTTGCGCGTTAAAAAATAGTAGCACGTTAAAAAAGTAATAGTATCCCATCTATTAATAGTGTCTTTTTTTGCATTTCATGGATTGTTAGTGGTCAATTCTTTAAGCAAAAAAGTAAAAAATAAAAAAAGAAACAGCAAAAGTTTATTAGACAATCATGTAACTAAGATATTGTCAATTTTTTCCCTGGGCTTTGACCACTTTTCTTTACCAAAAAAAAATTTGTCAATTTGGGCAGTGTTAAAAGTTTATTTCAATTAATTGAAGGTTCAAATTCCAAACCATTAACCGAAGCAAATCATTCGATTAAAAATACATCATTTGAAAAATATTGCAAGATTCTTACCCATATAAGTCATAGATAAATTAACACAACATCGAACTCACCAATAAGGATGTTTTAATTTATTAATAGTTTTCCTACAGCATATTGAGCCTTCTCCAACATTTAAAAAGTGTTGCAAAATGTCAAATTTTGCGGGCATTGCATTTAATTTGCTGCCATTGCAGTGACTTTAAGAAGCAAATGCAACACTTTATGATTTTGTTGTGGATAACATTTTATATTATTCTTGCAGCGCTTTAAAGTGTTGCAACATTCACTACTAGCATGTTATATTTTTTTCATTGAAGTATTATTTTATATAATTAATTTTCTTTTATTAGTAAATACATCTAACATGTAATATAATTATTAATAATTAATAAGTGTATCGTCTACAAAGTATTAAGATAATTAGCAAGTACAAAGGAATAATACAAGAGTCCTCTGTTTTTTTGTTTTCTCCCATATTGTTGGACGCATTGTGCAAAGGAGGACATCTTGATAAGGCTTCTATGTTCTTGTTTATACAGTAGGAAAGCAATTAAGAGTCATCACATATTATAAACAAGAACATAGAAGGTTTCCAATTACCCAATGACGTGTCCAAGGGTGTTATACAAATATCTAGTAATGATCATCTCCATATTTCAACTCTCTACAATAAATCAATTAAACCACAAACTAGTAAGGCTCCGTTTGGTAGGGAGGAGATGACTTTTACAATGTAAAAGGGCACGGTTTTCAAGATTTTCATGTGTTTGGTATGATAATTTGAGCTATGTAAAGTGGNCCACCGTGGACGGCGGCTCCGACCACAGTGGACCACCGTGGACGGCGGCGCCGGCCACCGTGGACGGCGGTGGTCGGCGGCGGCGGCGGCGGCAGTCTGGTGGTAGTTATGGGAAGGGCATTTTTGTCAATTTTTTTTATATCTATTTTACTTTCCTTCCCATACCTTTTTATACCAAACACTTTCAATCTTTACCTACTTTACATTCCCTCAACTACTTTTCCTTTCCCTCACAATTTTTCCCTTGTAAAACCCTTTCCTTTACATACCCAAAAGGGTACCAAACGGAGCCTAAGTTGAGTTGATAGTTGGAGCCAAAAGGAAAAGTGAACTTCAGAAGAGAAAGAAATTCACAATAGAACATCATTCAATTGATAGTTTGAGAGAAAATGATTGAATTTATATATGCATGCTACTAGAAATGAATATAGTGAAGGGATATGATAAAAATCAACAGTTTAGATGGCAATTGAACAGCTAGTTATTAGAAGATTATAAGACTACATAGAAGGTGTCAGACATGTTTAGAATAACAAATCCACTCCACTGTAACGGAAGGCACAAAACATTTTATCCAATTCAAATGTGTAATACTCTCACAGATCTTTGCCTTTGAAACCATATAGTAGTAGCAATGACATCTTTGCCTATAACCATGCTTGATTTTAATTAATCATGTGATAAAATGTAGTTTAGAACTTTAAAAATTATTTTGTCTTCTACTTTTAAAAATTAAGCTATCAAACAATTTTTTTACACTTTTAATTTTTTAAAATTAAGAAGACTTAGAATCATAACATGCTCTATATCCTTCAGTCCTAAAGTCATTTGTTTAATTAACTCTAGCATTTATTACTCTTTAATAGGTGCTCATGTATATGCTATGCATGCAAATTGAGAGTTACTTATTCATTCTCCCCATCAAATTATACAGATACTAATGCATCTAAAACATTGTATGTAGAAGCCACCTCATATGATAAAAACATCAAATTATGTAAAAAGGTTTTGTAAGGACATACTCTTTGAACCAAAATGAGATTCTATTACACATGACATTATTCAACTGTTGAATAGTAGGGTGCAAAGTAAGGTAGAGTAATCATTGAGAATGTAACACCTTATAATATAAAACAAGATTACAGCTCACTATAGAATCTGTCTCATCTATATACATTACAATACAGGAGCTCCGCCCCAAAACAGCCACGCAGGGCCAGAACAGCACATACATAACTATAATTATCAGTTAATAACCTACCAAAAACTAACAGAAATCAAAGAGCTTGGTGTAAATCCTCAGCCAATGGGTTACTACCACAATTTGGACCACTATTTGTTCGTCTCTGCACAATAAAAACTAAAATGTGGAACGGGTGAGAACAAATTCTCAGTAGAGTTACAAATCTTCTACTTTACCACCAATCCTCAAACAACTACAACCTTCAATACAAATTTGTCGGTATTTACAACAATTCATAACATTATTCATATGTCAATCTCAACACAATAAATATCATCATATTATCTCTCTTTCGAGAATCATTCTTAACGTAACAATTTCAATATAAATATAATAAAAAATAATAATATTTACATAACATTTTTTTTTCACAACACTATAAACCATCTTTCTTTCAAAATACTCATTAGACGTACAATATCAAAACACATATACTACCGACCGTGCCCGCGCGGCACCCGACACCCGTGATACCAATTGGTATAGTCGGTATAATAAACATTGTCATGATTATATTTCCAATGGTCATCTCGACCTAGGCTTTCCGGAGCGTCCCCCGGTGTGCGCACAAACCAATCAGCCTGTCACCTAAGGAATCCACCTTAGGCCAACTATGGAATCCACCATAGCCGTTACCCAAATATTCATCGCGAATAAAAGGGGAGGGAATCCACCCTCGGGTAATCATGACACAATTCTTTCCATTTTCATTATCCATCACATTACATATTCAAATTTCCAAGTTATACCATCACAAAGCCTTTCCAAATATAAAATTTCCATGATTCATATGTATATTTCCAAGATAATACTATCCATGATAAAATCAACAAGTGAGGAATTTCATCCTTAAGTTCTATAACACAAACTATTTCACAACATTTTCCATAATATAAATAAATAATATTCCCAAAACTTGGTTTCCAACAACACAAATAACTCATAATCATTTATTCTAAAATTCCTTTTTAAACCAAATAACATCTAGCTACACAATTTCATTTCTCAATTGTATCATCATTATCACAAATTCATATAATTTCCAATTCATACATTTCAATCATATTTCAAAATCATTTCCCAAAAGGTTTTTGTTTCACATTCTAAAGTTATTTCTCATAAGGATTTTGTCTCAAAATAGTCCAAAACATCCATTTACAAGCAAAAGAAACCATTTGGACCAAAACAGAATTTTTTTTTTTAAAAGAACACAGAAATTCTGCAGAAAACCAGAAAACCTGGGTGAAAAACAGAGCAAAACAGGGCAGCAGCGGTTTTGGCCAAAATTTCATCTTTCCAAGGCTAAAATTCATCCAAAACTCAAGTTTAAACATCAAAAACATTCATTAACACATCAAACATCAATTCTAAGCCACTTCTCTCAAGAATTCAATCCCAAAACCCTATCATTTGTTACACTTTTCCTCTTGCAAACAACCCATCTAATCTTCCAAATTTCAACTCAAAATACCTCAAACCATCAAATAATCATCTTTTCTTTCAAGTTTCAACACTTCTCTCATGATTCAAAATTTTACCATGAACTCACAACCAACAAAAATGGAGAGAAAGAGGAGTTGTAAAGAGGAGAAAAGAGATGTAACCCTACCTAGGAACGATTTAGTCCCTAAACCAGAATTTTCTGCACTTCTCAAGTTTGAGCGTCGTTTTTCGATCTCTCTTCTTTCTCAATCCAACCGTTGGAATTGCAAACTGAAACAAGGGTTAGTTTCGCCTCGTTCTAAGCTTCGATTCAAGGGGTAGAACGTCGAAAACCGATCGTTGGATGTAAAGATATGGACTAATCTTTCTGCCCCTGTCTCTCCACCGCCCCTCACTCTGTTTTGCTGCGAAAATTTCTCCTTCTCTCGGCCAAACCCTCGTCTCCTTCCTCTTATAAGTGTTTTAAAACACTTAGGGGAAAACTACATTTCTTCCCCCCAATCTTTCTAATTATCTCACTTAATCCTTTAAATCCTTATTTTCTTTCCAATCTCATCCCTTCAAGTTTCAAATCATTTTTAAACCTCTTCTCACACACTTATTTATTCTATTTTAATCCCTCTCATAACATTTCCATCCCAAAAATCATACTCAATTATTTTCTAAATACTTTTAAATCTTTCAATTTAGTCCCTTAAGAACTCCAAATCAACATTTACTCCATATTTCCACTCATCTTACCCTACTTTATTCCCTTTCCCCAACATCCTCTAAGAAATTACTCTCTTATAATTATTTAAGATCACCCAAACTTCATTTTCTTTCTAATAAGTCTTTTTTCAAAAATTGGGATGTTACAGAGAATATAAAGTTTTTCAAGCAAGAGGAAAATGAAGAGGACTGAAGTACCTGAGCTAGTTTTATCGTTTTAGAAGACCTCTAGCGATAATTTCAAGGAGAAGCTTCTTTGCCTTGTCATTTTCATTTCTTTCAAAAAGCTCTCGAATAATTACTTCAAATGTTACAAAATTAGGGACGCAGCCATTCTCTTCCATCTTTTCAAGCAAGGCCATTGCTTCATCAAACAAGCCCTCCTTACAAAGGTCGCTTATCATTGCAGTATATGCACGGACATCTAGATAATGATGACTTTCTAAGAGAACATTAAAAATCCTAAGTGCATAATTTACTCTGCTACCTTTGCACAGTCCAACAATAAGTGAAGTGTATGTATACACATTAGGTTGCATACCACGGTTGACAATTTGCTTATATAATGAAATAGCCTTATCAAGATGTCCTCCTTTGCACAATGCGTCCAACAATATGGTATACGTGAATATATTAGGGGCCTGACCATTATCATGCATCTCAAAATAAAATTTCCAACATGTGATAATTTTCCAGACTTGCGAAAGCCATCAATGAGGGAACTGTACGTTATAGTATTAGGAACTAAATTTCTAATGCGCATTTCCTTAAACATAGCCACAGCTTCATCCAACATCTTACTCTTACAATATCCATTAATCAAGATATTATAGCTAATAACATCAGGCGTCAAATTAATTTTGGTCATCTTGTTGAATAGCTCTCTTGACTCCTTAACATTATTTATTAAGCAACAACCATCCATCAAAGAATTATAAGAAACAACATTAGGCCGTTCACCAAACTTCATCATCATAGCAAACACACCTTGAGCTTCATAAATCCTTCCTTCCTTACAATACGCATCAACCATTACATTAAAAGTAACGACATCAGGATTCATGTGACTTTCAATCATCTCATTGAGCAATTGAGCAGCCTCTTGCCAATGACCCGTGGTACATAAACCATGAATTAGAGAGTTATAAGTGACAATATCAAGGGGGATTCCCTTGTTAAACATTTCAGAACACAAATCAAGTGCCTCATTTATAAAGCCATACTTACAGAGGCCATCAATGACAGTCGAATACATGACAACATTAGGCTTGACTTGCAGTTTCTTCATCATTTGAAGAAATTTAACGGCAGCTCTTATTTCTCCTGTTTTACATAGCCCATTAAGTAAGGTGCCATAACTCACTTCATCTAACTGAAAGCCTCGGGCAATTAGTTCATTGTGAAAAGTGTAGTGCTTCTCCAACCCTGTTACTATTACACAGCCCCTTCATTATTATAGTCATAGTTATCGTATTAGGTTGATGACCCATCTTGAAAACCCTCCCCACTATAGAGAAAGCAAAATTCATCTGACCCAGATGAGAATAACAGTTGATCAAGATGTTGAGAGTAAACAAATTAGGCATTACTCCTTTTGATTCCGCTTGTGCACAAAGTGATATAGCAGTAGCATAATGTTTCATCTTTACAATCACACCTAAAGCATTGGTAATTTCGAATATGGAGGGTGGGGGATGTCTATGGAGTATCCGATTGAAAGAAGCGACAACATCGTGAATGTTATTCGGATTTGGGGAATGAAAATGAGCATAAAATTTGGGGTAACAGAGATAATAAGGAAAAGGAGAAACAAAGAGAGGAGATTTGGGGAAGGCATAAAATCTTGACAGTCTTGCGTGAGGGATCAAAATATTGTTTTAATTAGTGTAGAAATCACATTTTGGGGTCAAAATCAAACAAATATAAAAGTTTAAGATCAAAATAGAACAAAAAATTGTTTTAAGACCAAAGCAAAATTTTAACGGAAGAAAAAAGGGTTTAACCNAATTATTTAAAAATATGTATTGTAAGAATAAATAAAAGAATTTGAAGAAATGGTAATTAGAAATGCAGAAATTAGAAAGTGAGTGTTTGTTTTCTTTCTCATATTCCGTTGTATTGAGTAAGGATGATAAAAGGGTGAAATTGTTTCTTGTATCATCATTATCAATCTCCTGATTAACGACTTTCAGTTGAGACAGTTGAGGTGGTTGTTTGATTAGTGTAATTAGTTGAGAGTCTGTATTTTAATTTGGGTATTGCGTTTGGCTATCATCGGCAGTATATATATATATATATATGGAAGGCAAGAAGATGAAAGCATGCGTTTAATTTATTGTGTTTAATAAATTATTGCAGCAATGGCGGCTTCTTGCATATCTGATTAATTCAGGTACCAATTAATTACAATGAATTATGTAATGATCAGGATTTGACGAGTCACAAGATTTATATATATTGATAATTAAGGTTTTGATTTTAAGGAGATTACGAGAAACGGAGCTAAATTCATGAATGGCATCGAGAAGGATACAGAAGCAACGTGCCTAATTGGCTTAAGGTGAGTAATTTTAGTGTTCCTATACATGCCAAAAAAGGAATTAATTAACTCAATTCATAATATGTCTATTCTATTCTATTTAAAGTGTTACAATTTCTGCATGCAGGGATGTGAGTTTTTCACACAGGAGGGAATGCCGAGAACGGATTGTATACGGTGGGGTTCACCAAAAGGGGTCTTCTTGGTGCCACGTCGGATGCAATTAAGGTTGCCAAAGACATCGCGGACCAATGGAAGAGTAATGTTAGTAATGTAATGATAATGGTGGCCAATAATGTTCTATGGATCTTGATTTGTGAGCNCACGTCGGATGCAATTAAGGTTGCCAAAGACATCGCGGACCAATGGAAGAGTAATGTTAGTAACGACAATAACAAGATCAACAAGGATAATTACTGCACTTCCCATTTTACCCTTTTACAATACTTAGTTACGTTCATTCATCGTGGAATCATAGATGATAAACCTACTCTAACAAATTCACAACTCATTTAACATTTTGTCTTTTTGTATTTTCGATTCCGCTATTCTTCCATTTGGATTTTGGATTTTGTGAATGAAATGGGTAAACAGATCATAAAGCTGTCCTCTAGGGTTCACTACTTCCATCAGGGCCATCTCGAGCATGCCTCTTCGCTTTCGCATTCTGCAAGATTCTGCTCCGTCCTAAACGGAATTTACTCACCACGGTGCGTACTCTTTAGGTTATCTTGCATCATAATCTGTTTATTGAAACCCGAATGTGGATAGATTACGGTGCGTTGATTACGGTGCGTACTCTTTTTTTTTCTTTTTATAGCATATCTTAAGATATAAAAAATTAAATCCAATGGTTGAAAAAATTATATTGTAATTGTAAACTTCAACCCCTTTATCTATTTATCAAAATCTCATGGATGGATCCGTTAACGTTAATTTTAGATAAAGTTCATAAAATTCTAATATAATAATATATTTGATCCTACATTGTTGCATTGGTATCTCACTTCTCTTCGTATTTATTTCCACTTCATAAATCATAATATTTTATTAGAAGTTTATGAACTTTACCTTTAGTTGATTCAAATTCTAAAATCTCCATTATCCTGTTCTGACACATCTTTATAACTTGTCAGGACGCCGATATCTGTCTTCATGAAAGACAGAAGCTCTGGCGATTTGGTAAACATTGCAAAGTATGGTGAAGAATACTTGAAGGAGAACGAAAGTCCCATCAATGTGCTAGAGACCATGTCAAATCAAACTTTCCTGAACATAAACGCTTAGGAGTTGGGGGTATATTAGGATCTCACTTTCATTAATTGAAAGTTTCCTGCAGCAAAAACAAAGCTCAAAAGGCTGCTACATTATCTGAAACACTTCAGACTGAAAATGTAACTTTCCTTAATCGAATTTTTTCATCTGTGGGAATGCTGGATTCCCGCGGGCATTCTTTTAATTCCTATGATGCTCAGGTATCATTTTGAAGAAAGCAAAGATGGCCAAGAAGGGAAAGAGTGTCACAAATGTGGGCAAGGATGGATTGATAGAGACATCAGTAATCCAATCAGGTGACCTAGTGCAAGTCGTTGCTAAGGTTAGTCATTCTTCCTAGTCATTGTATTTCTTATATGCCCAAACATGGCTCATTGTAGTGCATAACTATGTGCTTAATGTAAATGTGGTCCTGTATAGGGAGTAACACTTCCTTCAGATGGTGTTGGCGGAAATATAACTGGTAATGAAGAAGAGGCAGCTGAGCAGACTGCTCCTTGTTCCGAGAGTCAAATTCTTAACACAGAGAAACCAAAAGGGGGTTTGATGGATAAGAGGCATGTTCAGCAATCAAGGTACCATCTTAGTTAATTCCATTGATATAGATGGAGAGACGAGCATTAGTATACCCAAGTTAATGTCTAGTTACATGAAAGTTGGAAAATTTAATGTTGCTGTTTGCTACTCGGTGCGCTCAGATATGTGGGATGCAAATTAATCCTGGGGAAAATTGTTGGCGAAGCAAGTTGCAGAGGTGGCAGAATTGGCAGGACAGAATTTCCAAGGGTGAAGGCGGAAATAGTGGAGTAGGCTTTGAATGTCCAATGGACTCCGGGAATGAGATTGAAAATGGCTGTGGAGGCAGAGGTCTCGTCCCAGATGACATGGTATCCAGGGACAGTCCCTTCTGTTTGTGCTCCTGATACTGGGTTTTCGCATGGTTCTCTTTGGCGTATGCTTTAGGTATTTCTCCACAATTGTTTTGCCGCTTATTTATACTTGAAAGTTAAGTGATGAGTGAGATTCCAAATTAATTAGATTCACATTCAACAGCTAAACCTTGTGGAAGAGAGATTTAGTGAATCCTATAATGAGAGAAAGATATGGAGGCTTGAGTTTCTCTAGTTTTGCTGAGAGCTATCTGGCTTAAACTCTCTTGCGATTAGCCATGTCTCTTAGTTTGTTATTGAATCTCAATTTTCATTTCATTTTTATAAATTCTTTTCTTCCATTAGCATCTGTGGGTTATGAAACATAGAATATATTCTGAAACCTAGTTGCTATTGGTTGGGTTCAATCTTTAATAATGGAATGAAATTCATATGGAATTATCTTATAATGGACATTTACTGATATTGCTGTCATGGCATATGATGTTGTGTTTCCTCATGGCTTCTAGGTTTGTCAATATCTTGCCTGCTAGTGGAAGAAAACTTCTGAATGGGGTAAGTGAGTTCTTCGTTGTTCATATGTGAAATTTCAATTTCATCCATCGTCTATCTGACCTCACTCGTTTCTGGGTGCAGTTGGTTTTTTGGCTATTGTTGCCTTGTTTGATTTTCTCGCAACTTGGGCAAGCTGTTACGTTGGAGAAAATGCTCGACTGGTTGAATACCCATGGGTATGTCTTCCATGCTAGTTATAGTAATTTCTTTTTGGTAGATAGGATATACTACATATTATATTGTTTTGGCAATAGAACTAATACTAATAATGTACCCCAACACACGCGTGGTGCAGAAGCTGATTGAGACTCTCAACTCTAGGAAACAAATTTCAATAGTGAAATCAGCACTTCAAGCAGGTTTCCTTGATCTTATTAAGGATCTAAATGGAAATCATGTCATACAACGTTGCTTGCAATGCCTTAGCTGTCAAGATAATGAGGTACAATGCCCCTGTTTTTACCCTTTTCCCAAAATTTTGTCCTGCCTGTTTTTTTCTCCCTGTTTTACTTCCAAATTCCAAAGTGGACAATTATGATTGGTCTTTTGTTCTTGTGGAACCATATGATGCAACAAAATGGCAACAAGGTTTCATGGAGTTAAATCGTTATCGAATTCGTTTGAAGTGCATTTTCAAAGCAACATTTCACAAATATTTTTTGTTAAGGTCTTGTAAAATCTTGTTATAGGATCTTTAGTATTAACCAGAAACTGGAATTGCCTGGCATATGATATAGCTCAGGTGTAGTTTTAACAGAAACCATCTTAGAACATCTGACAGTATATAGAGCTCTTGTACTTTATGCTTCAACAGGTTCAATGCTAGGCCGATAAATCTAGCTTGTTAAGGTTCTCATGTATTCCACTTGTTGAATTCCATAACCATCTTTTAATCTTAGTTGTATGTTCTACTTCAAAAGGTCATGTTTAGAGTTTCTAACTGAGGGTGTAGGGTGTAAAACCATTACTTAGTGAACTCTGGAATCTTAATGGACTAAATGAAGGCAGAAAATATGAAGAATTGTTCATGAAATTAGAATTTGGTATGATTGCAAGCCTAACTGTGCTAGACTTGCGGAATTGGAAACCATCATGTTCAGAGCCTCTCAAAATGAGGTTTAAGAATCCTTTTATAACTCCATTTAACTGCAATGGTTGTTTTTTAAAATTGCTACATGAAAGAAACACATCATTCAAAAAGGTCTACTGGAGAGGGTGATGGTATGCATAAAAATATATGCCATAGAATCTGAGAAAAGTGCATAAATGATAAATTCAATTGAAAGGAAGTGATTGTTTGCGAACTTCTCTTGATGAAAATCAATCTCATCTGGCTAAAGTTAGAGACATAGCAATAGCTTCCCAGACTAATACTTTGCATAAATGATAAATTCAATTAAAATGAAGTTGTTTGTTTTGAACTTCTCCGGATGAGATTCATCCTTTCATGACCCGCCTTCTTTTAGTTGACATACTTTATTAAGTTTCTTCATTCTTGCTTCCTTTGTCATCTTTGGCAGTTTATTTTTTATGCTGCTGCAAAGTTTTGTGCTGACATAGCTACTCATCAACATGGATGTTGTGTATTGCAACATTGCATTGATCATTCAATGGGAAAATATGTAGACACGGCCTTCTCCTTGCTCAAGATCCGTTTGGGTAATTTTCCTTTGATCTTCATCGGTATAGATTGTTTATAATGTCTTCAATTTTAACAATAGATATTCTTGAGAAAACACTGATGGGCCAAATTGATAAACCTTTCCATGTCTTTGATATTTTGCCTTGTTCTTTGAAGGATGTCACAAGTTTCACTTCACATTTAATAACTCTTAGTGCTTTATTTTGTGATTGCTAAATTTATAGATCGCAATACTATAACTAATAGATTTCAAGACTTGTGGTTGTCCCTGTCTATATAGAATATAAAACGGTAAATGTTTTTTTTTTTAATAATTTTCTAGATTCATTACACTATTCATTTTAATTTTAGACCTTAAGTAGATATTAACTGCTGGTGATTCATGACAACCGATTTTTTTTTAAAAAAAAACATGTGGAGTTGAAATGAATTTTTAAGAATCAGTGAGATCTAAATAAAAATACTATTTAAACAAAATAACAGATTTTTATTTATATATTCAGTTTAAGTTAATTAAATGAAAACTTTTTCTCAAATAGGAGGTGGAAAAACTTGTTCCCTTACATTAGAAAATTTATCTTTTAAGGTGTACAAATTTCCCTCTATCTGTAATCTAAACTTACTAATATATATTCTTACTTTTCACTGATTCATTTAAAAAACATTTTCAATTGTTATCTGGCAGAAATTATGTTGTTCAGTATATTATAGAGATGGAGATTCCAACTGCCTCAACCAAGCTGATTTCTCAGTTCTTGTGGAACCATTTTCAATTGTAAGCCTTCGCAAAGGATCAGAATGGCTGTCGCTTNCTGTAATCTAAACTTACTAATATATATTCTTACTTTTCACTGATTCATTTAAAAAACATTTTCAATTGTTATCTGGCAGAAATTATGTTGTTCAGTATATTATAGAGATGGAGATTCCAACTGCCTCAGCCAAGCTGATTTCTCAGTTCTTGGGGAACCATTCTCAATTGTAAGCCCTCGCAAAGGATCAGAATGGCTGTCGCTTCCTACAAAGGAATCATAGATAATGTGGTTGAGCTTATGATGGACCCTTTTGGCAATTATCAGAAGTTGCTGGATGTCAAAAATTGCATATTGTTTGCATGGTGACAAAAGAACCCGGGAAGCTTGTCAGGATATCGTTGAATACCCATGGGTATGTCTTTCATTCTCTTGTTTGATCAAATGCTGCATGATTACCCATCAGCATTGGACTCTTTCGGGAAAATCATACATCATACATCATACGACCCAGATTCTGCTTTCATGTCTGAGATGTAAATATTCATTTATTTGTTTACTAAATAACAATTTTATTTATTCTTATTTTGGGGGACTGAACAAGATGGAACATTAATTGTTTAATTATATTGATTTTCAGATGCGTGAAGCAGTGAGGAGCGTAGGGAGATATTTTCCCACGGCGATTATAAGCGGGAGAAGCAGGGACAAGGTGTGAAGAAAAAAAAGAAAAAAAAAAGAACAGAACAGTGTGAAATTGTTAAGATTGAGGTTTTTTTAAGTTGTAATATATATAATGATTGGATATGTTTTTGGTTTTCAGGTTTATGAATTGGTTAAACTAACGGAACTATACTACGCTGGGAGTCACACTCTGTCGGATAACCATCCAAATTGTGTCAAATCTAAGGACCAAAACGTGAGCCCATAATAATATTAATATTATTATTAATAATCACACGCTTACATTTACTAAACGTCAAACACAACAAACAAACATATCACATATTAATTGTTTTGTTTGCGTCTGTCTGCCAATATGATTCTTTTTTCTCTTGCCAATATGTTCTCATGTTCAGATTCACTGATAGAGTAATAATTGATGATTGTGTTTATTTAATAATCAAATATACATTATTCATAGAGTAAATTGTTAATTCAGTGCAAATTTACGTAACAACAAAAAAGTAGATTTTTCTCTTGGTTTTACACACATTTTTTCTTCTTGGACATTTTTGCAAACAGGTTATGTGCAAAGAGAAGTTAGCATCAGAAGGATCAGTAGTGGAGGCAAAAACATATGGAGACTTGGTGTATAGGAGCCTAGGCATCTCAGGTCGCTATCTCACAGAAACACTGATTGTGTTAGCAAATTGCGGAGGGGCCGTTGCATACCTCTTGTTTACACTCATTTTCCAATGGTTTTGACTTCATTAGGAACATATCTTACAAATGTGGTGCTAGCTAAACTCATGAACTTCGACCCAGAAAATGCCAATAGAATCATGGGTATTCTTCTCATTGCTTTACCCCAGAGTGAGTTGATACGCTTATCTCATAGTCCAGACCATGTTCTTCACGCCTTTATTCACAAAGTGAAGGCTAACTTAGGATTAGCAAGACCCACTAGTAGTAGCAACCCATTTTCCAATGGTTTTGACTTCATTAGGAACAACAACAACAACAACAACCCTTCTTCTCCGTCTTCACCGTTTTCTGGGTTCCCTAACAACCCCATTAGCCCAAACTTTAACCCTTTACTATCTTACAAGAATATCCGTTCTAGGTTCCCAAACAACCCTCCTAACGCCATTAACGACTTCGTCGATGAGCAACAATTGAACGATCACAACCTCGCGGTGGGTTCTCTGCTGCGTGTGTTGTGATTGGGCATCTTCTGGAAAAGAGCCGATGGATGACCGAGTCAGTCGTTGCCCTAGTCATTGTGAGTACTGCACTGATTATGGAATACTTTCAACGTTGTCTTGCTATACTTTATTATCACTCACAAACCTTGGGATGGGTTTAATTTTTATCCAAAATTGGAGATGTATAATATTTCATAGAGGGATTCCCACTTGTTCTTCTTCATTGTTTTCAGGGACTTTTAACTGGAACCATCATTCTGCTAACAACTGGGGGAAGAAGTTCACACATCTTAGTATTTAATGAAGAACTTTTTTTCATTTATCTTCTTCCACCCATCATATTTAATGCAGGGTAAGTTTGGTTCTCTAAAGTGTCTTCTCATTTTCATGTAATCTCACTTTCTTGTGGTATATATAAGTTAGTGACTCATCTTTATGGAATCTCACTATCTTGTGGTATATATAAGTTAGTCACTCATCTTTATGCAATCTCACTATCTTGTGGTATATATAAGTTAGTCACTCATCTTTATGCAATCTCACTATCTTGTGGTATATATTAGCTAGTTAGTTTGCCTAAATTTCTGAGGTTAAAAAAATCTAGTGGACTGGACCATACTTGCTCACTGAACAACAAGAAGTTGATTGCATATTGACGGAATCATAGATAATGTGGTTGAGCTTATGTGGTTCAGAAGTTGCTGGATGTATGCAGGGAAGAACAGAAATTGCATATTGTGTTAGCAAATTGAGGAGGGGCCGTTGCATACCTCTTGTTTATTGGGCAAAATCTCCAATCTGTATTCCATGAAGGACTTACATTCTCAACCTACATATTTTTGTTAGTGCCGATATCGTATCTGTTACGATGCCAACCTCGGCGGTGGGTTCTCTATTCCTAGGCAATGTGCCGATTTATTCTTTTTATAAAAAAATATTTAGAATTTTCTGTTTTTGCCTTTTTAATTTGCTAATTTCTGTTCCTCTAAGCTTGTTTATAGATGGTGATAAGATTATGTCTTGGGAATACTTCACCACCACGCCTGAGATGAAAGCCACAGTCGAAGGTGTGCTGCTGGAAAATGGAATAAGATTTGTGTCTTTTCTTAGAGATGGTTGCCAATGCTTGTGTGGAGCAGTATTACTGTATTCTTCATCAACAACCACAGCTAGTTCACAGCTTTTACAATTATTTGCCAAAACCAATCACTACTCCAGTAAGTGTCTTATAATATACTTTATAATTTTATAAAACTCAAGGTAACCATCCTATTAGTCCAGAGATTATGCGGAATCTAGAAATATTTCAACCTTAACCACAACATACCAATGTTAAGGTGTTCACTAGTGTGCCCTGCCATTTGTAATTATTGGATTGGGTTCTTACATCATCTCTTTAATTTATGCAGCTACGGCTCAATGATAAGATGTTCACTAGTGTGCTTCCTAATTCTAGTTTCAGTCACAATGCTACTCATGCGCTGCTTAATATTTCTGATAATCTGTTTTTTGGAAACTTTGGTCCTCTTCTAAGAAGGTTCAGTTCAGTTGATCTGTTAAGAAACTTGTTTTTTGGATTCTTTGTTCAATGTATCTCGAGATGCTAACTCCTCTAGAATGTGTCTAATTACAGGACTACATAATAATGTACCTTGTTCAATGCCAATAGGGGATTCACATTTGGTAATTTTGGAAACAGTCCTCTATGGGGTAATCAAATTACAGTCCCCTATCAGAGGAACTTTACTGTAATTTATTAGCTTCAGGTAATCAAATTATGTTTAGGATTCCACATTTTCTATGTTATGTACTTCACACAAGCTTGAGGAGCATATTTCTTTAAGATTATAGTTAGTCATTTTAATTGAGTGCTCTTTTTTATGTGTCATAGGCATATGGGGTCTTCTCATTTTCCAATCTCGTTGACTTCTTCATCCTGTGTTATAGCTCGTCCGGGTGTCGATGATCTAATCTTGTTAGCTTCAGGTAATCATATAATTATCAAATTCTGGTCATCATTTTCATTCTCTTCTATATTGATATTAATATGTTCTTAATATCTTGCACTCTTGTTTCTGTGTATACAGTGCCTGCTCAGGCCTTTTGCAATGGAGGAGGCTATGAATATGATGGATAGTCAAGTCTAGTCATTTCCATTACCTTTGATTCTCATGTTCTCTTATCAAACTCTGATATAAATTTGTACTTCAAATGTTGTTTTTGGTTTATATCAAAATGAAAGTTTTTGCCTCATTACTTACCTCCACTACAAAAATCTTGATTATGATGTCTAAGGAGTTTGTTTTCTATTATTTCTGTTCCAAAAAATAACTTCGCCTTAAAAAACAGTATAAGAATGCCTCAATTTTCTCTTGTATATATTTTACACACAATTATAGAACTGAAACATATAGTTTTTTTTTTTGATCCAAATGAAACATATAGTTGGACTTTGAGGCTCTAACACATAATCAAACCTCTGTTTTTTACCATTCACATTTTATATTTTTTTTGGCCTGAACTATTATTTTATATCACTATGGGTAGTACTTGCTAATATACAAAGTATATGACTATTATTAATCCTCGTCTTCCTTAAATTTCACGGCCAATATTTCATTTAATTATGCCAACTGTTGAAGCATGGTAATTTTTTTTTTTTTTCTTGAAATAGAAATTCATTCCAACAAACACCAACCATACAACCACTAATAGAAAGAAACCAGAAAAAACCAACACAGAAACAAAGCCAAAATACCGACTCCAAATAGAAGCAATCAGCACATAGAAAAAACAGCCTACCCAACCCCCTCATTCTCAGCACATAGAATGTCAACCCATTACAATCCTCTATTTAACAACAATATCTCTCAAAATGCCAGCACAATCCCACACAACATCGACATCACCACTATTCACAGCCTTCACAAGCTGCAAGCAATCTGACTCTATCTCAACAGCTTCACATCTGCCATCACGCTTCATTTTGAAAAGTAATGAAATTGCTTCCACATGTAAGCCTTCCTTACAAAGACCATTGATAACAATGTTATATGTAAAGACATCAACGTGATGGCCCTTCATCAAAAGAAGATGAAAAAACTCCAGTGCTGTGTCCAGTCTTCCACTTTTAAACAAACCATCAATAAATGTATTGTTAGTGCACACATCAGGCTGAATTCCGCTGAATTCCCCGATTAACCATAAGCTTATACAGTTCAATCGCTTTGTCAAGATGTTTCAATTTGAGACATGCATCTAATATAATATTGTAAGTATATATATCAGGGGAATGAACATTCCCATGCATCTCATCCAAAAATTCTTGCACATGTGAGATCCTTCCTAATTTGCAGAAGCCGTCAATAAGAGAATTATAAGTTACAGTGCTGGGAACCATGTTTTTGCAACGCATTTCTTTAAAGAGATCCAAGGCTTCATCCACTCTGTCAATCTTGATGTGTCCATTGATCAAAGTACTATAAGTGGTAATGTCAGGTAACACTCCACATTTGACCATCGTGTGGAAATAATTCTTTCGACTCGTTAAAACGATTCATCAAACAATACCCATCCATAAGGGCAGAGTAAGTAATGACATTAGGTTTAAATCCATACTTCATTATCATAGCAAACATACTTTCAACTTCTATAATCCTACCTTCTTTACAAAAAGCATCCACCAATATAGTAAAAATACAAACATCTGGATCAATGTTTTTGGATACCATTTCATTCAGCAACCGGTTTGCTTCTTGCCATTCACCCAAGCGAGAGAAACCATGGATTAGAGAGCTGTACGTGAAAACATCTGGACAAACACTCTTATCAATCATTTCAAAGTGCAAGTCACGAGCCTCATCTACAAATCCATCTTTACAAAGGCCGTCTATCAGAGTGTTGTACATAACTACATTGGGCTTGACTGAATGCCTCTCCATCCTTTGCAACAATTGAATGGCCGCTCTTGTTTCCCCATATTTACATAAGCCGTTGATTAATGTACCATAACTTATTACATTCAATCGAAAACCTCTTGCTATGAGGTCATCGTGGAATTCCATAGCCTTCTCAACCCTATTGTTGGTGCAGAGTCCTTTCATCAGCGTAGTCAAGGCAATAATATCAGGTTGACCACCATTCTTGAAAATCTTGCCCAAAATAGAAAAAGCAAAATCCATCTGACCCATATGGCAGTGACACTTGATTAAGATGCTCAGAGTAAAATGGATGTTATCTCTTTATATGCACCACAGGGTCAATATGTAATTTTTGTAAAATTTATTATGGTTAAAATTACAAAATAGCTCCAAAGGGTACCAAAGTGTTAATGGAGAATACCACAGGGTACCAAAGTGTCAAGTTTCAAACCACAGGGTACCAAAGTGTAATTTACCCAAATTTTTAATTTAACAAAAGTTATACTTTTTAACTCAATCGTTTATTATAATTTTTTAAAAAAACCTAAAATTACACTAAATTTATTATTAAATTTTTTACTTGTATCTCTAAAAAATAATTAAATTAATTATAATTATATTTCTGATCAATTAAATTGTATGATCTAATTTTTCAATGACTAAATTAAAACATTTGACTGTTTGAACGGACTTAAACATTAATTTAATCTTAGAATTTTTATTTACAAATATTAAAAATTTGGAATAGCTAATAACTAATAGTTTATTAGCTACGCTTTATCATATTTGAACTTTTAAGATTTGTCACATTAGGATTATTAGGGTCCCTTGCCCTTGGCATGACCCACATATTAATGGACATGGAGAGCAAATTTTGGGGGATTTATTGATATAGGAAAGTTATAATAAGATGAGCAGTTATTTGTTTTACTATGTAATACATTTATTTTCCTTTTATTATATATTATTGAAAAGAGAGTTTAATTTAAAAAGATTCTCCAATTATATAATGTCACCATTCACTCTGTACAAACAAATTTTAAATTAAAAGACCTGAAAAATGATCAATCTTTTGTATATGATCATCCTGGTACATTATACACTATTGTTTTAATTTCTTTAAACTTCAATATGAATCCTGGTACATTTTCATAGACACAAAAATAATTTTCTAGATGAATGCTCCATAAGCTTCTCTTCTTCCTCCATTGAATTGTGTTCTTCATGAACTTCTTCACTCTTGATCTGGAAGCAAAAATCAATAAGTCTATCAGTAAGAACACTAATTTAATAGTTCACTGAAAAACACGAATTTAATAGTTCACTAAAAACATGAATTTTTTGTTTACCATTTGTAACATTGTATAGCAGTAAGAGCATAGACTTATATCAGAAGGATAATTTTTGTTAAATTCAATTAGCATCTCCAGTTCTATTAGCATTGCCACCTAACCAAATCTGCATAAACATGGCCTTAATATCTTGCTTCCTTTCTATCATCTAAACAGCAGTGCTCAAACATGCATACTGCAGTCTTGCTTAGGTGAAATGCAAGTTCAATTTCTTGCCAACATGCATGTCTTTTTCCAAGAAGAATAAGGCTGTGTTTGGGTCATTATGTAACTGAGTCTCAGTGGCTGCATAAAGGTACTGGAATGGACTATTTCCAACTCCAACATACACAGTAAGAGGGAAACATCTATTGATAGATAGAGATGGACTACATACCTCATGGAACACAGCCAATAACAGGAAGGAGATTAAAACAGCTACACCCTGTACAGTATGATGAATGATGAAATCAAAGACACAAGTTAAATAACCATGTTGAAAATATAAATATATAGACCAACTTCAGTAACTTACAGAAACATCTTGAAATTCATCAAAGTTAGAAAGGACCTTTGAACCTTTTGTTTTCCACTTTTGGGTTGAATCACTTCAGTTTTTCTTGTTCCCCTGTATAACCTATGACCAATAATTGGGTGATATAGAAAAAACTGTGTTGCCAGAAATCCATATAAGGTCCAACCCTCTGGACATATCCAGTAGTAACATCTCCACCAAATTGGAATTCTCTGTTTTCAACACCACTGAAAAAAGACAAATTAAAAGGGTACGAAAATGTAATATCATATAATGCAGGTGTGTCAAGAACCATGCTGGATTCATGAAATTCTTTCATGTTAGAGATACCAAAAGTCTCGAACTGGAGAAATAAGAGAAAGTTCAAGTCCATAGAATATTCCTTCGTAACTATCAAACAACAATAATCCCATGCGAATACTTAAACAAAACATTGAGTTAGTAATTAGTTACTATTGAAAAAAGATGAAGAGAAGAAGAAAAGATGAATATAATAACAGATAATTATGAAGGGAATATTATAGTATTTGCTCTATTTCTTTATGTAAATCGAATCTAATAAGAAACTCAATAAAACAGGACAACCTTCTGTTAAAAAGAATCTTAATGTTACATACCTGCATCTGCGTACAGATACTCTCCAATTTAGATTCCTGGAACAAATAACCACAATGGATTGCAAGAAAATGCAGTTTAGAGCACAAGTTTAACTGGAAACCAAGTATAGTACTCAAATATAGGAACTTCTTGAACAGAAGAACGTGATAACAAACCTGCTCATGCAAAGCTTCTTTTAATTGAGATACCAGTGCGACTCTACTTGCATCAACTAATTTAAGTTTCTCAATGCATTGCCTCAAGAGATTTTCTTCCTCCTCTAGTTCCTTTGCCGAAGTTTTTCGCTTTGGATCCTATGCTGAAAAAGTAAGCAAGGTTAGAATCATAACTTCCGCAATGCACATTTACATTTTTTAAAGTGGGATTGCTACTGCATGTTCTCAATTGGTCCACATGTTTTCAAATCAGCTACCTTAAATTTTCATTCTCGAAAATATTCTCCAAGGTGACAGCATACTGCATGTTCTCAATAGAGGCAAGAAGAACATTACCCACNCCAGCATATGTGGTTCACAAACCCAGCATTTCTTCAGTTGGGGCGGGCTGGATTTACTCAAATGATCTTATGGGCCTTGCTATACCCACTGTTTTCCATTGGGCTTTCTTGTTTTCTGTTTTAGTGTATTTCATCCTCTTTGTACAAAAACAAAAAACCCACACGTTTGTTCCACATGGGAATTTTGCTTTTAGTTGGACGACACTTTAACTTTCTTTAGTAAGTTGGACATAATTTATAAATTTTATAATATCAACTTTATGAATTTTGAGTATTTAAATATTCAATTATATATATATATATCCTCTGTCATCTAATTATTGCCTACCTCTTTTAAATTTTAGATAGATATTAGCTCCATCAAGATATATCAGACAACACGTTGTCAATACAAAATCTCACAATCTGAAATCGAGTAAACTATCAAATTGGTCTCTGGATTATTGGCTCGCTGACAGATTGGTCCCCGAATTCAGGAAATTGACAAATAGATCCCCGAATTTTTCTAACGAGACAAATAGGTCCCCGAATTTTTCTGACGTTAGTCAAATAGGTCCCCGAATAACATGCACAGAAGGACCTATTTGACTCGTTAGAAATATTTGGAGACCTATTTGTCAATTTCCTAAATTCGGGGACCAATTTGTCAGCGAGTCAATAATCCAGGGACCAATTTAGTAGTTTACTCATCTGAAATCATAAATCAATCCAGATCCTTCAATTTACTTCACAAAATTTATTGCCGAAATATGCAAAAGCGTGCAATCAATTTTATTATTATTTGTGCTGTTTAACTTTCTCAGATGATATGTTTCCCTTATAATAAAAAAAGAAGATATGTTTCCCTAAATAGCCGCTAAGTCTACTTGAAATCACACTGTGACAAACAAATCAACAATTACACTCTATATAATTCAACCCGTAATATCAGATCTGGTTTTTGTTACATGTTTTCACCGTGGTGTGTTGCCCATTGCTCTTTTACTTCGATTATCTTTGATAACTGCGGGCTGATCTGATCATGATTTCCTCAATGTAGCCTCAGGGCTTTGCTTTATGCAATGAATCTAACTTATGCCAAAATAGAAAAATAAAAGCACTCCGCAAACCATCTTTGATTGGCACCTCACATGCCCCATTTACTATTAACAGTCTCGACTTTGGAGGCTCAACTGTTATATTAAAATCCCTCTCAGATTGTTTCTATTGTAATTTACCCGATTCTTGCATTCTGACAACCATGATACTTTGTGCAAAAACCCATTTTGTATGCCTTTTCTTATTCTCAGTTACCTTTTCTTATTTGAATAAATAATAATACACTTTGGATGTTGGGATTTACAGTGGAGGAAGAAGATACCAGCCTATCAAACCCGTGCCCCTACAACTCCAATTATAGCAATGATCCACAGTGGCACGGATTAGCTTGTACTAACTTCTTTTGGGGTGGAAACCTTGTACTAACTTGGTCAGGCTACGTCTCTATAAAAGTATATTTATTTACACCTTAAAAAGAAAGAGAGAGAGAGAAAAAAAAAGATACACACACACAACTTGACATTATACATATTACTACAAGCTGAGCAGCCTTAAATTACAGATTCCGCCAGATTTAGCATATTCAGGATTATTTTTGTCATCATGAAGCACAAGCACATTTATTGTACCTGATTCTTTCAACCAGGCAGCTACCACAGATCCTGTGGATACAAACCTACCTATATTACACTCAGCCACCCGAAAGGGTGCACCCATGCCAGTAAGGAGTCCCTCAACAGCCCTTCTCAAAGTACCATCACCCACCACTTTGCTATGCTTGCCCCATCCCGTCAAAATGCTGTCATTGTTTTACTCTCTCATTCATCAATAACAAACAAAAACCATGTCAACCTTGATAGAGCAAACAAGAAGCATACCTTAGTAGCTTTGGCAGTTCGCGGCCTTCGTAAACAACAGAACGGATATTGAGCAGCCATGCATGAACCATTGCACACGCAGCTCCACATGACATCAAGTGTAGATCCAAGCACGAATCAGACCACACGCTCTCCCATACATTTCGACGCTTCCCTTCCAGCACAACCAGCTGAGCCCCTCGTTTCTAATATCAATTCAATACAAAAAGAAAAGAGGAAATGGAATGCTAATTCAGCTGCATGGACTAAAAACTTCTAACTCATTACATCACACTGATATGCCATTTCATACAGCGAATTTATAGCTAATTACAATGTTTCCATATCACAAAAAAAAAAGCAAGCATGTAATTACTACCTGACCAAAGTGCCAGAGCATGTCAGTAAGGGCATTATAAAAGGCAGATGCTGTTGAAGAGTCCATATGCTTGACTTCATCAAACAGAGACTGAGCCTGAACCCATATGTTTTCCCTGTAACCCATAAGTAGTCCATGGGCGACGCCATACACTTGGTTATCAAACAGACGGAGCTCCTCCAACAACATCGAAGCATCTTCAAATGAATTGCAACGGCTGCACCCAAGGAGCAGAAAATTATGCGCTTTCCAAACGAATATACAAGCAAAGATTACTAGAACAATAGGAGGCAGACAACAGAAGTTCATAAAACACACCAAGCATGACCAGGTAATAAGGGAATAGGAGGTTTCTAAAAAATAAATAAATTGAAATAAAAGCTTACGCTTATCAGGACTCACACAAAAGTTGTCACATTTACACATGAGCAAAATAAACCACTGATTTTTATAATACGGATATAAATTGACATTCAAACTAAAAACAAGAAAAATATATTTATATGCTTCAACAAGACAACTTGTCCAGAAAGCTCAAGTATTAGCTTAGCAATGCAATTTTAATATAGAGCAAGCTGATGAAATCCAGCCACAATAATGAGCAATGGTGGACGGAGGCTAATTGCAACAATTGTATAAGAACAAATTACATGTTTCAGTAAAATTTAAAAATTTTAACTATATAAAAGCAAAAGATAATAAACAAAACAATTCAAAAAGCTCACGCTTATCAGGACTCTAACCCAAAAGTTGTCACATTTATACATGAAACAAAACAAGCCACTGATTTTTATAATACGGATATAAACTGAAATTCAAGCTAAAAACAAGAAAAGAATATATATTTATATGCTTCACAAGACAACTTGTCCAGAAAGCTCAAGTAATAGCTTAGCACTGCAATTTTAACATCAAGTAAGTTGATGAAATCCAGTTTTGACTTCAACTCCACAACGATAAGCAATGGTGGACGGAGGCTAATTGCAACAATTGTATAAGAACGAATTATATGTTTCAGTAAAACTTAAAAATGTTAACTATATAAAAGAAAAGATAATCAACCAAAAATATTAAAATGTCAAATTATTATTTTAAACTGATTCATACTATTCTACAGCGTGAAAGAATTTAAAGGCAGCATCCGTAAAGTGAAACTAAAAATTCGAAAAGCAATAGATTTTTGAGGTAGGTGAGATTATTTCATACGAAAACTGGTGTTCAAATGTGAATGAACTGTTTTTAGAAGGCAAGTCAAAAAGGTCTATAAGATGTTATAAATTTTAGTCACACCATTTTCTAACAATTGTGTAGCAGTAGTACTGAAGGCAATTTCAAAATCCATAATGAGGGAAAAAGAAATACTGCATATATAATTATGTACCTGCAAGCATTCAAAATGGCTGAGAATGTAACGACATTTGGTTTGATTTCCAGCTCATGCATTTTTTGAAAGACCCCCAATATGTAGGATATATCTTGTCTGCTCTCCTTACACTTATTTGCAAGACCTGATTTTTCAGCAGCAAGTTGCCCAAACATCTTTATGATTTTGTTGTCCTTATCTTCCACCTCATTTTGCACAGAACCCTTGATAAGCATTGAAGACAAAGGTTCGATTTGATGACCACTAGATTGGACAAAGCCATCAACCCCACATTCTGCAGCTGCAGACCGACCAAAAGCATCAATTATGGAGTTGTATGTGACAACATTGGGACTAATTCCTTCCTTTGTCATCTCATCAAGCAACATCACAGCAGACTTAATTAACCCATTCTTACAAAGAGCATCAATTAGAGCACTATAAAGGACAACATCAGCCTTCAACCCTGCCTGCTTGAACTCTCTAAAAACTTCCATTGCCTCATCATACATTCCACCTTTTGAGTACACATCAATCAATGTTGAATAAGTTAACACATTAGGATGCACATTCTCTGCTTTCATCTTTTTGAATGCTCTCCTAACTTCATCATATTTGCCCTGCTTCCCATACCCACCTAAAAGTGAATTGTAAGTGACAACATCCTTCTTTATCCCACAACCCTCCATCTCTTTGCATACGTCCATAGCCTCCTCAAACCTGCCAAGCTTTGCATAAATTGAAAGCAGTGTATTATACGAGACCCTATCAAGACCAATTGATTGATACTTCATTTCATTAAACAATCTTAGTGCTTCTTCTAATCTACCAACCTTGGCATAACCATCAACCATAGTACTATAAGTTACCACATTAGGCAAGATTTTCCTGGCAGGCATCTCATTCATGATCACAATGGCCAAATCCATCTGTCCACCTTTACACAGCGCATCCAAAAGTGTATTATAAGTGAAAATATCCTGGTCAATCCCCCTCTCCACCATCTCACTAAAAAGGTTCTGAGCCGCTTCCCACAACCCACCTCTACTGCATACTGCAAGAAGTGAATTATAAGTAATTCGATCAGGTTGAACACCATCTGTCTGCATTTCATAAAAAATCTCCAGTACTCTTTTAAAGTCCACACCCCCTTTCCCACTAGCATCAATCACTGCATTGTATGTGACCAAATTTGGTTTCAGACCGGACTGTTTCATTGACTCAAAGGTCCTTCGAGCCTCATTATAGTAACCATTACGTCCATATGCACTAATTAAGGCGGAATAAGAATAGACCGTGTTTCCGTACCCTTCATTCTTTGCCGTCTCAAAGATCCTGTTTGCAAGGTCAACCTCCCCTAACCTACCGAGAGAACTAATCATCGTGCTCGTCAGTCTCCCCTGCTCATATTTCCTCTTCTCCCCTCTTACTGCGAATTCAAAACACACATTCATTTTCCAGCGTAGACCTCTATTCCCAAGTTCACGAATTAAATATGCATAATCATCGCAGCCACAAAGCCTCTGATGAAAAGTAAATAATATATCTTCAAGTATCTTTTGGTCGTTACTGCATTGAATGACGTGCTGTAGAGCCTCCTCGGCTAGGGATGTGTGGGGACTGCTTAGACCGGATTTAGGTCTTCCGATGTGCATTTTGGAGACAAATCGGGTGGAGCGGTGGCCGGAGAAATCAGCGGCGAGTTCTGATTTTGGGGTCGGAAGAGGGCAAATAGATGAAAAGCTAGGGTTTGAGGGGACGGGACGTGATTTTGCGGCATTTCGAGGTAAAGGTGAAGGATTGGAAAGAGAGACCTTGTTGGAGGCCCAATATCGATTGTTGTTGTGGTTGTCACGGCGTTGATTGTTGAGATTGCGATGATGGTTCTGAGGATAGGGATGACTTTGATAAGGTTTGGTACCAGTGATTGAACATTGGGGAGGTGTCGATGCCATTCAAATTCAAGGGCTTCTTATAAATCAGAGAAGAGTATAATATATAAGAGTGAAGGGCAAGGAGGAGAGAGATGATGAAAGAGTAATCACCACTCACGCGTAGGGTTTGACTGCAGAGGAAGGAGCTCAGTAAGCCATGGAATCTGTCGATAACAAAGAGAAAGAGAGAGAAGATAAATAAATAATAAATAATAATAATAATAATAAATTAAGCACACCACACCAACAGTGATGACTGATGAGCTGAATTGGAGTACTGTATCAGCTACTTCTCTCTTATACTTGTGTGGGGAGGAATACTGTAGGAAGCAGATCTATGCAGTGCTTGCATTTCCTTCAATCTCAGCCGTCCATCGCTCCAATGCTCTAGATGAAGTCACGTGTCCGTCCCTTCACTTTCCAAAATGATTCTGCACTGCCTTCTTTCTCTCCCTCTCCATTCCAGAATGCACGCTTGTATTCTGAAATCCCATCCCATTTGAGAATATTATTAGAAGGGAAGTATATTCAAACGAAGCAAGAAATATACATTGGAGGCAATAATAAAAAGCAAGAAAACCCCTTCAAATACCATGAGCAAAATAAAACAAAGCTATAAAATCATCTTATCCCAAAACAAAATAAATCCGAAACAGGACAAGTATGAATATCAATACCCATACCTATGAGCACTCCTATACTTGAACCCAGGAAAAATTCAAATAAATATTATTTTTTTAGCATTATGTTAGGTGATTTGGAGGAAAGGAACAACGACCTCTTTCTAAAATTAAGACTAAGAGAGGGACAGAATAACATAAATATAAAATCCAAACTCATATCACTTGTATTTAGAGCATGAATAATAAAATGTCCATACTGTTATCACTTGTATAATCCAAACTTGTCAGTCCAATTATTCGAGCAAACAAGGACGAGAAAAGCGAGTAACGGAGGGTAGCGGCAGCGGAAGCGAAAAGGAAGTCTTGAGGTGATGGAGCTGTGGTTCGTGTGGGGAGAAAATCGTATCATCACCTCAACCCGACACCAGGGACCACGAAGCATCCAATGATAATAGCACATAGTTTGACTTATAGCGATCCTCAATTGAAAATACCAGTTACATGTTTAATCGTTTTCACTCATTCATAATTAGCACAGAATCTCAACAAATAAAAATAACACAACCAACAAACACAGTTATCATTCGCATCAAATCAGTCTCACACAATTAGTTAAATTGATTTAGTCATCCGTCTCAACCCATCACTGGGGAGTAATCATATCATCCATCTCAACCCTTCACTAGGGAGTATCACATATTTTGTTTCTACTCACGTGTGAAGAGTTTTCATCATAACTTTTCTGTCTCAATCCGTCACTTGGGAGCATGCGCATACACATCCATTTCTCAATCAAATTATATGATCAATGACATCTCATTTTTTCACTCAAGTTCAAACCAAAGCCAACACAATTTCTAAAACAATCCGCTCGTATATACCCGTCTTAACTTATGCTGGAATTAGAGCAGTCACATCCATCTCATAATCATACAAGCATATTCACCATTCAACAATGACATTCGAAAATAGAGCAGTCACATCCGTCTCATAATCATACACATAAAGAAGTAAAACCTTTTAAATGCCAACAATTTCTTTTATTTAAACTGTTAACCTAATTTCAAGACTAGAGTACAAAACTAATCTCTGTGCATATATTTGCAATTCATAGTTACATGAAAATTTAGGCAATTCATTTTATGTTCCAGAATAGCAATTTTTCAAATAAACAAACCCTCAAACAGGGAATGGATGAGAAGCCACTCACCTTGGCTAAATGCAAGCAAGACTGCTCCTTGAGCTTCCTACCACAATTTGAAGCCGATGAATCTACATATGTAAGCATATGTTTAGCCACATTAACATGTGCACCACTAAGGCTCAAAGTGCTGACTAATGCAACTCACATGTTTGATTCTCTCTACAAGTTCCAAAATGCCATTCTAGGCCATGTAATCCCTCTAAATGCCCTTCAAGACCCAACTCTAGTCACAACCTTCCATTTACAACTTAAGGTCTCTCTTAAATTCAAGAATCATGAAACAAAAGCTAGGGAGACTTGGGTAATTAATTTGGTAATTTCAATTAAAGGTTTAAACCTTCTATAATTCAAAGGAACAAGGCATATCATTAAACTTCACAATTTAGCCAAAACCACCCAAACTAGACAACATCACCCAGTAAGTCAAAATTCCAATTCTTCATCCTAAATTAAATTTCATGGTGAATATGCATCAATAATCATTCTATGAACTTACTAAAACCATTTAAAAAAAACATTTAATTTAAAAGAGTTAGAAAAACTTGAAATTTCAAGTGACCCTCCTGACTTTTCTAGTTCATGAACCGTGAAGTATGGAGTTTCTAACTAGCCAACTCAAGATTTACGGGTTAAATTGTGATGAAGATACTCTTCTAATTAATCAAAGTGGAGGAGCAAATCAGACTTTTTGGTGAGGCAAAAAAGAGAAAGAGAAGGACAAAAGAAAAGGGGTTACCAAGGGGAGGGACGCGGTGGCCGGAAGTGGTGACGGTGGTGGCTCGTCGTCGACGATGGTGGCTCGTCGTCGACGATGGTGGCTGATCGGCGTTGCTACAGATGTGAAGGGTGGCGTTGAGTGAGAAGAGAAAAGGGAAGACGAGCTGGCGTTTTTGAATCTGAGAGATAAGAAGAGGCTTTGCTTTTATTAAAAAAAAAAAGTTTTTTTCCACACNTTTTTATTAATTTTATATTATATGCTATTAATTACATGAAATCTGTTATTAGTTTTAGTTAATTTAGACTAAATAATAAAATTGATTAAAATATAAAATTATAAAAATAAAATTGACAGAAAATAAATAATAAAAATAGAAGTAAAAATTGATGTAAAATTAAAAAAAAAGGATGTTTTTATCTTAAAAAGAATTAATATTTTATTTTCTTCAAAAGTTTTTTCACCTCCAAAATTATTTGAAAAGTTGACCGTCAAATCACATTTCATAATTCGTATAAAGTTTTTTTATTCTGTTTTTAAATTTTATCACAATTCTTTTTTTTTTTTACAAAAAAATTTAAGTGAGTGGGTCTTGGGGTCTCATTAAGGCCAACGCATATCTTTAGGTTCTATAAGCGCTTACAGAAATACTTACAGATCGCTTACCAACAATACCCTCACATCTGCAGCGGGATTCGAACTCAACCTTGTGAGTTATGAGTTGACTTCTTACCAAATGGGTAAACCTTTATTGATAATTTTATCACAATTGAGAGCTTTAGAAAAATTCATAAATTTCAATTATAGTTTTACTTTTGTCAAAATAATAAATTTTCTAATTCCGAAAATCCCCCAGTAAATTACCTTAAAAACTCTAATAAAACCCCTAGAAATTAATTTTAAATCCTAATGATCCGAAAATTCTTATTCTTAATTTTGAAATGATGATCTATCAAAGACTTGTCGTTTTTAAGTATAAATCTAACAGTTTGATGCACTCTTCTAATCTCAAGCTAGATTATCCACGTATTTTCACCCTTCTCATTTTTAAATATGGCTCTAAGTATTTTACATGATCATAAATGTTGCAAAATCTATATAGATTATCACATACCAACCAATTCCCTTTTTTCCTTCATTTAGCATAAACCTGGCTACATAACCCTAATTTAATGTTGCTACCATATATACACTAAACAAGTGTCAACTTTCAACCATTCAAAATATTAATTAGTCTAAAATCTTCAATGGAATAATTTACAAAATATTATTGGATAATTTATTCTATCTCTATTCTCTAGTTGTGACTGACATGTTAATCTAAGTAGAAAACCAGCAAGGTTAATGTGTAATACCAGGGACGGAGCTAGAAATTGCTCATAGTGGGGGCCATTTGTTCCATATAATAATTATATATTAAAAAATATTTAATTAATATTATATATAAATAAAATATGTATGTAAAATATGTAATTAATTTATAATATGAGAAAAAAATTGTAATATATGATATTTTGAAGTTTAATAAATGAAATATTCATATAAAAGGGACTAGGTTGAAAAGAAATAAACATGTGAGGGAACAAAATTTAATTTTAGCCATAAAAAAGTAAATGGTTCAAATTATAAGAGTGGGGGTGCTGAGATTCGAACCCTTGACAAAGGGGTAGTAAGCTAATCATCCCACCATTAAGCTACAAGCTACATATGTTAGCTTTTATACATATTTGCTATATTGCTGAAATTTTGGGGGGCGGGGGGGAAGGCCCCCCTAGCTTTATCCTTATGTAATACTAGATTTTGTAATCACAATTAAGTAAAATAAATTCCCGGTCCCTCAGCAAAACGTGGAAGAAGGAAGAAGGAAGAGGCTACTTATGTGAAAATGAGAGAGGGAGAGTGGCTGAATTCACTTTGGTGTGAGTGAGAGAGGATTAGGGTTTCATTAGGGGAAAATGACAAAGATACCCCTCTTTAACTATCTCTTTCTAAATAATACCCCTCATTGCCTTCTTTATTCACAAGATTGTCATTTTATTTCTTTTTTTTTCTCTCATATTCTTTTTTCTTTTTATTTTGTGATGATTTTCTTCTTTCTCTTTTTAGTCCACTCAAAGTTTTTCTAAAATGCAAAATGGCCCAAATCAAATGGGGTGTTAACAGAGAGTGGTGAATCAACCTAGCGCTTTGTCTTTATAGTGGGTTATGCATAAGTACGTTAAGAAAGATTCTAATTTGGAGTTCAAGAATTCAACTCTTGAATCTGCCTGTTGGAAGAGTATGCGGAGGAATGTCAACTTGATTAGAGGTCACTTGAGATGGTAGGTGGTCATGGAAATACTATCGATACTTCTAGCAGATTTTCGATTCATCCTGCAAATGTTGAAAGAGGCATGGTTCATGTGGATGATTTGTTTAACAAGAGAGGATAGATGCTTGGGATAGATCTAAAGTTCTAAATCTTTATAGTATAGTAGTCTCTATCTTCATTCCGCCTGTTGTTAAAGTTGACAGGTTGGTGTGGTCAAAAGCAAGAAGTGGTGTATACAATGTCACTGATGGCTACAATTTACTTACTCATGACATGTACGGAAGTGTTGGTAATATTCAGAATTTTCCTTGGAGGGCTTTTTGGTAGGTTAAATCTCCCATGCAGGTTCTTATGTTCATACAGAAAACTCCTCAACTTGGTCATTCCATGGGGTGAAGTCTTCGAGAATCATCATATGGCGGGTCAATTTTGTTGTTCTTTCTGTGACCACCCTGACGAGTCCATTGATCACAATTTTAGAAGTTGTGTGTTTGCCAAGGTGGTTTGGTTTTGGGTTCCACCCTCCATGAGAATGGATTGTATTGTTGAACATGACATTGTGGAGTGGCTTAGACTCCAATGTCTATCTTGTCTGAAAGGAGACGAGGAGGATAAGACCTTATTGATTTGGTTTTTCATCACTTTGGATGTCATCTGGCAGATAAGGAATGAGGTTGTTTGGAGGAGTATGAAGCCTAATTCGATGGATGCTTTTCAGAGAATCAGAGCTGTAGTGAATAATTATATTTCGACTCTCTTTATTAATACTCATTTGCATAGTAAGAGGGGAGTGTAGAATAATTTGACCGCACTGAGGCCGGATCAGATCTTTAGCAGAAGTTCAGAGTGTCTGTTACTCGGGTGCCATAGAAGCAGAGATAAGGTTTGGCTTGCTGCTTTGGTTTAGGCAAGGAGTGGCTTTCAGATGGACTGGAAGATGCTTGGATGCTCACGCTTCTAAATCCCTGGCCTTGTTGTTTTTTATTAGAGATCTTTTTATTATTTTTTTAATCTAACCCCTGATCTTTGTGTAGGTATCCCTTTTAAATTGGTTGTTAATTTTTTGGGTAATGGGGTGGGTTCTGCTAAGGAAAGGCTGGTGAGGGAGGACATAATAGGACTCATGGGACATTATTGAAGAGTGTTTTGGTCCTTCTGTGCAGGTAATGACTATATTAGAAAAATTTGGGGTGGTGCTTCAGGTTATAATTGTTAGCACCTGCGGTATGTATCTCCTTCCTTTGTAACTGTCTTTTTTAACAAAAATAAATAAATATTTTCTACTAAAGTAGTATCAACGACATGATTTATTTTTGAAACTAAAAATTTCAACATCTGACATTTCTTTTAAGTTGATTGTATGAAATCCCGTCATAATATAACCATAATAATACAATTCATTAAAATGATTCTATGATTAACTCCTTAAAAATGTGAAAAAAAATGATAGTTCAGTCATTAAAATATATATTGCACAGAATTATATTTTTTTAAAAAAATCTTTAATAATTGAATAGTATAAAACTATAAATGCATATTCTTTTTAAACTTGATTTCTTATTAATAGTTCAAACGTATATTGACAAAGAATAATATAATTTAGAAAGAACCTTTAAAAATATAGTTATGTATTTTAAAATATAAGCATTAAGAAATATATTCTTAAGATAAAAAAATACAATTTTATATTAATAAGATTTTTTTGTATAAATCATTGATATCTTTATCTCTGATTAAGTTGAATCAACTCTTATTAAGCCGATCCATGCACTTAGTGCTTAAAATATTAAATATTTAGTAATCTATTCTAAAGACTTGGACTAAATAGTTAAAGAGAATATATTTTTAGAATCAAAAAATTATATTTACTAATTTCTTTTTAATATTTCAAAATTGTAGTTGATCTTTCAAAAGTAACGAAGCTAGAAAAAGAAAGTTTCCACCCTAAGTAAAAATAGTTTTGCCAAAATTAACACATAATTTGTAGAAAGGTTAAGTCTCATTAATCTCTTAACTATTTGGACTTTATGCCTCAAACACAATATATTAAAAAGAAATAATATGATAAAATGTGGAGAAGATGTCATTTGAACTTAGAATATGTGGAATAACAATAATAATTTAATAATAACACACATATATACATATTAATCAATATTGTTGGTAATTAATGCACCCCGGTTTGACTGTCGTACCGGTCGCCTTTGACCACTCACATATTAGGTGTTTGCTCCTTTTTCAAAGTGTAATTGCTTACAAGAATTGTTATTGATGGAGCTTGTATATATCTAATAAGAGACTTTCACTATTTTTGATATTCTTAGTATGATACAATGTTATTTGAACTGGACGGTTTGACCAGTCCAACCATGAAACAGATAAGAGAACGAATTGGATATAAGGACAAACTACTTAAATTTACACTCTTTAAAAAAAGAAAAAAAAAAGATGAAATATGAATATGGAGTCAAAGCCTCTCATTTCATTATTTCCATCTCAAACTTGCCTCAGCCCCGTAGTCGTTGCTTGTCGCTCCACTACTCACCCCATCGTCGATGTTTTTGTCGAAGCTCGCCACGTAGTCAATGCTTTTTAGCGAAGCTCGTCGCGTTGTTGAAGCTTGTCGTTGTTTTTTCAATGTTCAAAGCTTGAAGGATGCAAGATCAGAAAAATGTCACTATTTACAAAATCAATTGGGTTGAAACTTGAACCAAGCTACCACGAAAGCACCTTAAAATGAGAGAGAAGTAGACAAACAACAGAGAGAGTTTAACCGTGAACTAGATAAAAGATAAAGAAAATGAGAAGTTACTTGACTTTTTAAATAAAATCTTCACTAATTTGCACTCTTTAAATTTGTTTTATGAGTTAATAAAAAAACTTCATCACATTTTTAATTATTAAGTCATCTAAAATATTGATAGAATTAACTAATATGTCAAATATGTAATTAAATAGTCTGAATTCAACTACACTACATTGTTGCTTATTTAGGGCATGTTTGGGAGCAATTGCAGCTCAAGTCAATCTCATTCAAGTGACTTGGATATTGGTGTTTGGGTGATTTTAGAGAAAATGATGTTAAATAGAGTGTGAAATTATATAAAAGGGTATGTAATGATTGTGATTAGGTGGAATAGGTTGTTGGATTTATTTATTTTGTATAGGGATATAAATGGTAAGAAATAATGAAATGAGATTGAGATATTAAAATGAGATGAGATGATAGGTGTTTGGTGGTGGGTTGGATGAGATGATGTTGAGATTAGATGCTCTTGGAAAGCGTGAGGATGAGATATTTTTGGATGAAGGTTTTTGGGTCAATCCATTTGGATGAGATGATGGGCCAAAGTGAAAATAACATGAAAATTATTTTAAGATTACAATTTGGTCCATAAATTTGTACTGGTCCAATTAATTAATCCCTAACATGTGTAAATGATAAGTCGGGGCCTATAAAAAATCCTGGTCACCAATAATGGAGTCTATTTATGAAATTCAATGACAAAAAAATAAGAAAGAATAGTTTGAGGACCAGAATGCAAGTTACAAAACAACACTAAAATGTTTGGTCAAAGGTTCATTTTGGTCCTAAATGTATGTCCTAATATTCATTTTGGTCCATTATATTTCAAAAAGTTCGAATTGGTCCTAAATGTTGGCAAAATTATTCATTTTGGTCATAAATATTGGTAAAATGTCTCAACTAGAATATATGGAGGTACTCTTCGCGAACAATACGTAGCTCTAAACTCATCATGTTTGAACTTGAAACAAGCCATATTCAATACTTGGGACCAAAATGAAATATTTTGCAAACATTTAG
>QANZ01041549.1:0-33951 GCA_003254925.1 Chamaecrista fasciculata | reverse complement strand
GAGAGAGAGAGAGAGAGAGAGAGAGAGAGAGAGAGAGGGGTGTGTGAGTGGAAAGAGAAAAAAAATAATGAGAAATGATAGATAGAGAGAGAAAATTATAAGTGTAATAAATGGGGTATGCAAAATTACTATTTTGTCTAATTATTTTTTTTTATATTTGTATTAAAGTATAGGTATTTATAGGTGTATAAGTAGGGATAGGTTGATAATTGTAAAAGAAAATGGGATGATGTTGTGAATGAGATGATGATGTGGATGAGATGAGATGAGATGAGATGAGATGGAGTTTCCAACAAACACCAAACCATTACTGTTCATCCAATCCTAAGATGAAATGATGATTAGATGAAATGAGATTGGGATTAAGGGGTTCCCAAACAGGCTCTTAGATTTCTTCACTTATTATCTTTTCCAAGTAGGTTTAGATTCCCGATTTGATTAGGAATATTTTTCTCTTATTTAAATCGTTGTAAACCTTTTTATTCAGTACAAATAAATAGGAATTTTGCTATCTAATTCTTTTCTAGTTTAACTATGGGTTTCTCTCACTTATCCGTATAACGGTTTAGGTGAAGATTAATCCTATTTGAGTTAGGAGCGAATAGTTAAAGCCCTCTCAATAATATCAACTCCAGCGTTTAATCTAAATCCTTAACTTAGGGTACAACTCACTTATCACCTCACCAAAGACTTGTTGGTGCTATTTAATTCTTCAATACACACATAATGATAGTAGTTAATGCTGCTGAAGGGGCATACCCCCACATACATATAGGGTTCAAAGCTCAAACACACGTGGAAACTAATTCAGACCCATGTGATGGGACTCTTACTATTGAGTTACTTTTCTTCCACTATAAGTTCTTATGTGTGTGTTTGTGTGATGAGGAAAATGAAGTGGGGTGTCGGGATTACCTTGATTGCTTATCTGTACCTTCTAGCTTGACTCTGCCAAACCTCTTGAAAAAGGGTTTATTAAGATGTGTGTGAGGTGGGTTATCCCACGAATCATATCACTTTTGACTGCATATAGTTATCTGTCACTTGGATGTTCTTTTGCCAAACCCATTATGAATCCACTGGTATTTGTTAGTATAGTTAGTAATTAAAGTCTCACATTGGATAAGTTATAGAATTGAGAAGGGTATATAAATGATTGTTAAGTCATTTATAATAATTGAATTATATATATATATGTATATATATATATATGTCAAAGATGGGCACTTGGGCACTTGGGGCAATTGGGCTTCTGGCTAATAATTAATCTTAATTATAAACAGAGAAGTGCCAATTCATGAACAGTCATGAACATTCATTATACACAGAGAATTCAGTTTAATCCTGAAGAGACATGATTGTTCACTTTTAAACAGATATGAATATTCATTTATGAAAGGTTGTAACCTGTTATTTATGTTAGAATCTGAAAGGTTGCATCTGTTCAGATTTTTCCTATAAATAACACTTCTTCTCAAAAAACAGAGCATCTCATATTCAACTTATCTTTCTGTTTTGTGTTCAGAAGGTGTTATAGTATTGCTGGCTATAACACCAGGCTTTGTAAATCCTGGAGGAAATCTGCCATAAACACCCAGCAGCATACAAATAGTGGGGGCTTAATTTCCTTAAGGACAGTGACCACACTATCAAAGCCTACTCTGTTTTCGTGTTCTATCAAAAGCCTACTATATTTTTCTAACAATCTTAAGGAAATTAATTCGAGATGGAGACTACTGGAGTAAAGAAATTGTTCAATCCAGATGTTCTCAAACTCGACCGCTTTGATGGAACCAATTTCACACGATGGAAGGACAAGTTGCTGTTTCTACTTACAGAACTGGGAATTGCTTATATCCTCAGTTCCAATCTGCCAGAAATACCACTACCATCTGAAAACGATACTGAAGAAGTCGTGGCAAATCGAAAGAAACGTGAAGAAGATGAAGTACGTTGCAGAGGTTTTATCCTAAACTCTCTTTCTGATCGTTTATATGATTTATTTCGTCCAATCAAATCTCCACAAGAAATCTGGAATGCTTTGGAAAATAAATATACTTCTGAGAAACAAGGCATTGACAGATTTTTGAGTATGAAATTTTTTGAATTTCAAATGGTAGATTCTAAATCTATCATGGAACAAGTTGATGAATTACTTGTTTTGGTTTCTAGACTCAAAGATTTGAAAATTGAAGTTTCTGAATCTCTTCAAGTGGCTGCTGTTATTTCTAAATTGCCACCCACTTGGAATGATTACAGAAAAAAGTTACTACATACTTCTGAGGATTTTACTATAGACCAATTACTAAAGCATATTCGTATTGAACAAGAAACCAGATTTCGTGAAAATAAATATGCTTTAGAAACTGAGTCTAAAGTGAACATAATTGAGTCAAAAAAGCCAAGTAATTCTGGAAAGCCTGGAAATAATAAGGCGGGAAACAAGAGGAAATTCAATGACTTCACGAAAGACAATTCTTCTAACAACAAGAAGAACGACAAGAGTTGTTTCTTCTGTGGTAAAAAGGGTCATTTCAAGAAAGATTGCAGATTTTATAAAAAAAGTAAAGATGGAAGAGGGTGTTGGGCAGAAAAAGGCCAACGTCATTGAAAAAGACACTTCTCTTTCAGAGATTATTGCAATGGTTACTGCTTTAAACATAAGTATGGTAACTGAATGCAATATGGCAACTTCTGCAAAATCTAATGATTGGTGGTATGATTCTGGAGCAACTGTTCACATCTGTAATGATAAAAGTTACTTCAAGCACTACGAAGTAACAACCAATGAAGAAAATGTGTTGATGGGGAATCATAATCCATCCAAGGTCTTTGGAAAGGGAACAGTGGAATTAGAGTTTACTTCTGGAAAGAAAATGATTCTGACAAATGTATTCCATGTCCCTGATGTTAGAAAGAATTTAGTTTCTGCCAGTCTTTTATGTAAAAGGGGTGTTAAAACTGTGTTAGAGGCAGAAAAGGTTATTTTTTCTAAGAATGGTGTATTTGTTGGACAAGGTTATTCTTGTGATGGGATGTTCAAATTATGTGTTAATAATAATAAAGTGAATAATTCTGCTTATATGATTGAGTCATCTTCTACCTTATGGCATGCTAGATTATCACATGTGAATTATGATTCAGTTAAATTTATGTCAAAACATAATTTACTTCCTTCTTTAGACAAAGTTTCTGGAAAAGACATGATTCAGTTTAATTCAGTTTAATCCTGAAGAGACATGATTGTTCACTTTTAAACAGATATGAATGTTCATTTATGAAAGGTTGTAACCTGTTATTTATGTTAGAATCTGAAAGGTTGCATCTGTTTAGATTTTTCCTATAAATAACACTTCTTCTCAAAAAACAGAGCATCTCATATTCAACTTATCTTTCTGTTTTGTGTTCAGAAGGTGTTATAGTATTGCTGGCTATAACACCAGGCTTTGTAAATCCTGGAGGAAATCTGCCATAAACACCCAGCAACATACAAATAGTGGGGGCTTAATTTCCTTAAGGACAGTGACCACACTATCAAAGCCTACTCTGTTTTCGTGTTTTATCAAAAGCCTACTATAATTTTCTAACAGTATTGGTATGGACCACTCTCTCTCTCTCTGAACTAACCACCTTTACATTACAAATAAATGGTCTAAATTAATACCTTATTGGTCATATATGTACAATCTTATGAGTAATGTTGACCATTTATTTGTGGTTTAAGAACACAAAATCAATCATCTAACTTGTTAATGTTCCATATATGAATTAAAAAAGCATAGGAAGGAAAGGTGGTTAGTTGAACCCGCATGAGTAATGTTGACCATTTATTTGTTTTAAACCACTCAGATATGACATTTGTTTTAAACCACAAATAACTTGTTAAAACAAATGTCATATCTGAATTGTTCGATTCAGTTTACAATTTGATCGATTTAATCAGTTGAACTAGATGTTGCAATAAATAATAACTATTAATGATTCTAAAAAAACAATTTTTGAGAGACTAAACAAAGAAAAAAAAAACTTTTATGGACTAAATTAAAAATATATTAATATATGAGTGGTCAAAATATAATTTTTCATATTTTAATTGTATCAATGGTTCTTTAGCAAATCATCAGTTTGACTTGATTTTGTTCAATTATTTCTGATTCAATCCCATCATCAAAACGGTTTTCACGATCGAACTAACTCGTTCTTCACTTAGGTCAACGGTTGAATCGATTAGTCCGGTCCGATTCTGACAACATTGGTTAAAACTATTTATAAATGTCTTAAAAAAAACTATTTATATACGTGTATATAGATATACATACATATACATATACAAAAAGACACATCTTTATATAAGGAGAAAGACGAGACAATCTTAGGTAAATAACTGATGAACTAAATTTTAGCTAAAGTAATCTTACCTAATTCGCGAGTAATGGTCCTACGTTGAGTAATGAAAAACTACAAAATTGTCTCACAGTTGCTCGTCACTATGGGGCACCTCGGATGTTCAAGTCAGTGAAGGTGTTTTGAGAATAAGGGTTGATAAATGTGGGATTGGTATGACTAGTGAGCATATGTTTTAGGGTTTTTGAAACTTCTTTCTTGTAAGAGGTGGAGTGACCATGGAATAGTGTCCTCTTGATGTTAGCATATGTTAATATAGGTCAAAATCTTAAATTGGTCCCAAATGTATGGGATAGGTTTCAAATTAGTTATAAATGTTTCAATTGTTTTAGATTGATTTTACATATTTTTATAATTTCTCAAATTGATCACAAACTACTGAATATGGTTATATCTCTCTTTCTTTAAATTCAGATATGATGAATCTAGAACTACAGGTTGTTTTCAATGAGTTCTTCTTCTAAAAGTGGGATACTCGTTTCATAATTAAATGAGTGAAATTAGTAGGGATGATCATGGGTAGGGTATGGGTAGGGTACTATGATACCCGGACCCGGACCCGGACCCGTATATGAGCGGGTATTAAAATCAATCCTCATACCCATACCAGCTGGGTAGTCTAGTCCCCATAATCGGACCTAAACCCAGAAAAATTTTAAAATAAATTATTTTTTGATATAAAATTTATATTCATCCAACTTTTTGTATTTATAACTACTAAAAATATAAAAATAAATTATAAATATGAATGCATTAATAAAATATTTCAATATTTATAAAAACTTTAATATTTTTTCAATAAAAAGTGTTAAAGTATTATATTTTTTATATATAAAAATATATTTATTATTATTAATGAGTATATGGGTAGGGTACCACCAGACCTGGACCTATTAAGAATAGGTTCGGGTCTAGACCCATACCCATAGGGTAAATTTCAGGGTCCCCATTAAGTATGAGTATTTTGATCATCTCTAGAAATTAGTTATATATCACTTCTTTCAAATTCAATGGAACGATTTTGGAACCATGTTTTAACTCTTGAAAAGATTTTTCTCTATTTAGTTAGGACCATCAATAAACAAGCTCAAATCTCGCCCTTAAGAGTAGATTTCAGACTAAAAGTGAGAAATCTAGGAAATATAGTCCCAAACCTATTTTTGCGATGCGATTTGATCTCATTTGCTAATAGTCTCAACTAGATAGAGAATTAACTCTTCAAGAGTTAATACATAGTTTTGAACGCATCACATTCAAACATTAATCGAGAGAGATATGACTAATTTCTCTTATTTGATCGTCAAATGAGCTATCCACTTTTGAGATGTGATTTGATCTTGTTTATCGACGGCCTCATCTGGATATGAAAAGTTCTCGTTAAAAGCAATTTGTAACTCTATACTCATCGTATTTGGACTTAAAACAAGAGAGATATGACCACATTTATTAGTTTGGACCAATTTGAGAAATTATAAAAATACATAGGACCAATCTAAAACAAATAAACATTTAAGACCAATTTGAAATCTACTCTATACATTTGGGACCAATTTCAGGTTCTGAGAATTTATGGCAGACTTCTAAACAGTAAATTAACTTTCACAATTACCAAAATCTAAATAACTTTTTAAATAAATTACACTTTGGTATCTTGTGGTTTGGCCATATTCCACTTTGGTACCATGTGGTTTAAAAAGTGACATTCTGGTACCCTGTGGTACGCTAAGCTTTAATTTCATTAGAAAATTAACAAAATTGACATTTTTGGGTTATTTTGTAATTTTAACCATCTTTGGGGGATAAAATGCAATACAGAAATAAAATAGGTCCTAAATCTATCAAATGAGCCATTTCTCTTTCATCACACACAAGAAGAAAAGGTGTGGACACTTTGTCGTCAGAGTTCTGCACAGGTGTTCTATGCCACGGTGTTCGTCGCCGACAGGTTGCATAGACATGATCGACGGAGAGTGGCGGCGTTTTTCAGCAGATCAAAATGAAAAGCGTCTCGCAGATCTCGTGGAAAAGGACGACGTTGCTCGTGGGTGATGTTCGCTAGGAAGAAGAAGAAGAAGAAGAAGAAGAAGAAGAAGAAGAAGAAGAAGAAGAAGAAGAAGAAGAAGAAGAAGAAGAAGAAGAAGAAGGGAGATTTGGGGAGAAGGAAAACTCAGCGAAGAAGGTGACGAGAGAGTTGCAGAGAGGAAGGGCTCATTTTATACATTTAGGCCCCATTTTATTTCTGTATTGCATTTTGATCCCTATTACAAAAGGAAAATGGCTTAAACGCAAAAGAGAAAAAAGTTTGGGTGATGAAAATCAATTTTAGGTCCAACGGATTACATTTTGTCAAGAAATTTTGTTTTTGTTTTTCAAAAACAAAATCAAACAAGCCCTATTTATATTTCAAGAAATTTGTGTTTTTAATGGTTATTTTGAAGATATTTAAATATTTTTGAGTATTTTTGTAATTTTAGCCTCTTATTCTTACATTAAAATTTTCTTTTAACCCCAAAGATGGTTAAAATTATAAAATAACTACAAACATACCAATTTCCGTTGGATTTCTAATGGAATTAAAGTTCAGGCTTCAGGGTATTAAAGTGTTAACAAACAATACCACATGGTACCAAAATGTCACTTTTTTAATCACATGATACAAAAGTGAAATATGGTCAAACCACAAGATACCAAAATATAATTTACCCTAATTTTTTTGTATTATCAAAATCTAAAATATAATTAAAATAAAGAATTTAATTTTTTTTGCCCCAAAAAAATTTAATTAATTGATATAATTGATTATTTAGAAAATTTAGTAGCTACCAGTCTACCACAGCACCTGCTTCTTCAAGCGGTTGAAGAGTTTTAATTAATTATAATGTATTCCAATTTAATGAGTTTCTTTAAAACTAAAATTTGTCCAATATAAATAGACACTAAGGATCGTGACTATTTGGTGTTCTACCCCGTTTAGGATTCAAGCTCACTTACCTTAAGAACTTTGCGGAATTGTATTGTGAGTAAGGTAGTTAAGATTGAGATCTTACTTAAGATCGAAAGAGGTATAAGATAGATCGGATCGAGGATTTTAAGATCCTATAAATTTCGTTAAAAAAAATATTATATAAATTATATAAACAATTACTAATATCTATCTATGTATATATATATATATAAGTTTATAAGTCATAAATTCATTTTATAACATGTCTCAAGATCCTTATCCAATATCATCAATTTATAGCATCAACATGTAATTAGCTAATTAATTATCAAGATGTCTAAAATGTTTATCATAAATTTAGTCAAAAACTAACAAAAGCAAGACAACAACCACGAGTATTATTACGAATTTAGAACACCATTATTAAAAAGTTCATCCAAGCATATATCCAAAATTATCAACATCAATGTCTCCCATTTCTATTTCATCCACTGGAATCTCCAAATCATCAATAGTGTCACGAGGTTCAACATTTTCTACTTCTGGAACTTCAAAGACTTTGTCTTCTACTTCATCTATGTCTTCATCTCTTGTTTTCATTATTCTCAGTGATTCATTCATCATTAGAAGATAGATCTTCTATGTTGTTAAACTCCCTTATAATTCTTTTCCCTTTCAATTTTCGATTAAACATAATATAGACCAACTCATTCATCTTTTTTTTTTTTTAATGATACGATTCCTTCTCTTCGTTTGAACCTAAATAATGAATGGTTATAAATAATTAACTTAACTATACAAAGAGAATAAAATAATAAGATTTGTGAAAAAGAAGTCATGTTTAAAGTTTCGTACCCTCTCAAAAGTACTCAAATTACGTTCATATCTTGAAGAACTACAAGTTAAGCTCAATATTCGAACAACAAACTTAGAGTTTTCAATTTTCAGGTGTTTAAAATGGAGCATTTTGGACCTTGGGAAAAAACAAAAGTCCCCAAAGCAACATTTTGGACCTTTTTTAAAATATATATATATATATATACTATATAGGATCGGTGAAATCGTACGATCTTACGAGCAAAATAGCGATCCTACCACGATCTTGCTAAAAGACGATCATGCATCCGATTTAACTAGATCTTACCTTGCAAGATCGTAAGATCTTGCGATCTAAATCTAGATTTTGACTACATTAATTGTGACTTAAGGTGATAAAGTTTTCAAAATAAGTCAAAAAAAAGTAAGCTAAAAAATATTTACCATTCCTCACTTTTTTTTTTCCATTTGTTCTTTTTATTATTTTCAACTAAATTTATACCAATTCTGACAAACAAAAAACAAGTTTGTATACCAGAATTCCCTTGAAAAGAGATGATACTTCAAGGTGGTAATGGGGCTTGATAAGAAAATAGGATGTGTTTTAGAAGAAAATAATAAATAAGAGCCAAATAAACATGTTGGTTAATAACAAATTTTTGAAAGATTTTGCAGAACATGGGATTTTGTCCCTCGTAGAGATGAGAGATATCTAACTGGCGCCCTCGATGAGTCTGTCCAAGGAAAGAGTGGCCACTCGATAAATTGGGACTAACTCAAGAAGATCGAGAAAGTTGTGGTTTGGATTAAGGATGAATTTCCGGTGCCTTATCCAAAACCAAGATATCGTGTGACAATAGGGTCTATGACAAGGTGGTACTAAGGTTAAATCGGTCATTTTGATAAAACGATAACTCACGTGTTTTGGGTAGTCGTGATGGCTTGCTAGAGTCCGCTCTCGACTTGTGAGTCATAGAGATGGCTTGCTGCCAACTTCACGTGAGGCCTGCTGGGTCACACATGGGCAGGATCTGGACACCGCTTAAGGGGACACGAATTAGGGTTAATTCGTGAGTCACTCCGGTGACACAATTTAAGACATAGCTAAATGTCTGGGAAATAAAGTCTTGTCTTAAATAAAATCTACGGTTATAATATTTAAATTTGTGGGACAAGTTTAAATACATTAATTGTTAAATAGTTAATTGGATTAGTCTATTTACAATTATAATATTAGGGAATTATAAATTTGATAAGGTTCCTAAAAGTTAGGAGATTATTGATTTATTAAATCCACTAATATTAGGAGAACTAGGGTTGAGAGTGGCGCCTCATCTAGGAGCATTTTAATTAATGAAAATGTTTTATTAATTAAAGTCATGACTTAGATTTGAATTTGAATTCAAGATTTGATTTTGCTTTCAAGATTCAAATTTTGAATTAAAGATATTAGGGTAATATTTTAATTCAAAATCATTGGAAGATAATAGGTTGGTTATAACTTCCTAAGAGTTAGGAATGTTATTTTGATTTATAAAATTCCAAAGAAAATAGAGGGAGATGGCGCATTGCTATTGTGGGTCCAAGGGAAGATTTGATCTTCCATTTGATTCTCAAAGATTGCATTTTGAATTCAAATTAAGATATTAAGGTAATATTTTAATTAAGAATTCAAGTCCTAAAATTATGATATTATTGTAATCTCATAATTTTATAATTTGATATTCAAATATAATATGGGAAACCCTAATTATAATTATCAAACTCCCAAGCTATATAATTAAAAGAGGCAAGTCGACTTTAACCTAAGCTTACACACAAGTGAGTTTTGCAATTTTCCTTTTGTGAGACAAGAGAGAAAAATCGCCTAGCCCTAAACCTAGAGAGAGAAGTCGATTTCTTCAAGAGTGAGAGGAAAAATCGACTTTGTCCAAAACTAGGGTTTTGAGAGAGAAAACAAGAGAGCCTCTTGTTTCTTGCGCCACCCACCCTCTTGGTTCAAGAATTTTTCTTGATCACCAAGAGCCGTAGATTGGAGTCCCGAGTTCTTTTGGAGAAAAGAACTGAAGGCTAGCACCTTGGTGCCACTAAACTGCTCGTGTGGATTACCGGCGGAGGAAGGACGCTTCAAGTGGACTTCTCGGAATCGCACAGTTCAACCGGACCGATTGAAACTCGTGAGGTATACCACTAACTTTACTGGTTTAAATTTATCTAGCGGATCCTGAAGGAAATCACAGAGTGGCGTTTTTGTTTTTGGCGTTTTGGTCAATTATTTATTTTAATTATTGTTTTTGCTTCCGCTGCGCCGCCTCCGTGATTCCCCAACAATGGTATCAAAGCCACACTAGTTTTGAGTTTAATACTGGTTTTGGTGAATTGTACATGTGATGTATGATATGTGTTTACCGCTTTCAATCGTATGTTTGATTTTGCGAAAATCCACCGAAAGGTTTTCTTTAAAAAACTCAATCTATGGAATAGGTGCAAATTTTATGTATATGATACATATAAAATCAATTGGATTGATTTGAAATATTTTCTTGAAATTTTAAGGCCTAAGTCGAAATCCCTATATAATTATAGTTAAAAATGTTTTAATTATAATATTGTGGGGTGGCTGAAAAATTATTAAAATTATGAATTTTAAAATTTTTGGGGCAATAATTTAAATTCTTGAATGAGATTCTTGATTTTATAATTATTGATATAAGGCCCAATTTCAAGAAAGGCATGTTAAAATTGCACTAACCCTAATTGAACACATTTTAAAATTGTTTTGGTATGTGTTGTTGTATGCCGTGTTTGACATGATAATATGTGAATTGTTCATATATGTTGTGTGGTGTTGGATATGGCTCTAGGGTTTTTGGTAAATACGGCCTGCGTGTTGTCTCCCTATGCTCTGTTGTAATTTTACATTTTGTTTATACCTCAATGTAACTGAGGTTTTTCCCAATGTAATTTTAATTTTTTTTTTAGAAAAATTCTCTCATTGGCTTGAGAGGATTATATGGTAGATGGGCCATATCTAAACACGGTATGTTTTATGCATTTAGTTTTGTATGTGATGCAATGCGCTAGATGTATGCCTAGGGATGCGAATTTTAACATGCAACTTTAATTTTACGCTACGAGCGTGGGATTTTGTATGAGATACAGAATCCGTGCATGTGTTTATATGTATGAGATACATGGGAAATAAACACATGACACGACTCGTTGAATTTTAAAATTGGTTTTGAAATTAAACTAAAATGGAACAATAAAAATTGAACCCTTTTAAAAATCTTAAGTTTTAATGCCATCAATAAAACACCCTGTTAAAGTCTTGTTCATCATGGAGCGGTGATCGCCTACGCGACACGTATCTACCTTAACCTTGAGGAGACACGGGTGAATGGGAGATTCAACGAAACGCCTCGTTGAAATCTCGATTTATTAAATGCGGTGATCGCCTACGCGACACGTGTTTAGTGGGCCTTGATGATATGGGGTTGGGCTTCAGCCTCGTTGTTTTGAGCCTAGCCATTCACAAGTTTTATTGTGTGACTTAATGGGGTTATCAAATCGGATTTGGACCTCAAGGCATTGGATGGGATAAACATGCCATAATAAGTATCATATGATGATACAGTCCCATAAAGATCTAAGAGTCACATGAGATGTGATTGGTAAGGAGTTACCTACCTAAATAACCTAAGGGTGCATGATCTCCTACGCGACGGTAAAATTTGGTGAAATATGGGTCTTAGCCACTAATAATAATTTTACTGGGTTTTATAAAATGGTGGATATATATATTTTTCCTGCTAAATTAAACTTTTCATATCTCAATTGTAGAATCAAATGGCAACCAATGTTTCAACACTGTCACTGCGATCTATCCTTGAGAAGGATAAATTGACCGGGACTAACTTCCTTGACTGGTTCCGAAATGTGAGAATTGTTCTCACCCAGGAAAGGAAGTTGTATGTCCTGGAGAACCCCATTCCCGAAAAGCCTGCTGCCAACGCTCCAAGAGCTCAGAGAGATGCTTATGAGAAGCATATCAATGACTCTGTGGACGTTGCTTGCCTGATGCTGGCCACCATGGTTCCCGAGATCCAAAAGAACTTGGAGGACATGGGGGCCTACGAGATGCTTACACATCTCAGGGAAATGTTCCAAAAACAGGCACGACAGGAGAGGTTTGAGACCACTAAGGCTCTACACTCTTGCAAGATGGCTGAAGGTGCATCCGTTAGTACCCATATCTTGGAGATGAAGGGGTACATAGATCACCTTGGTAGGCTGGGTTTTCCCATTACTCCAGAGCTTGCGATGGATTTGATGCTGAGCTCGCTACCTAAAAGTTATGACCAGTTTGTCATGGACTTTAAAATGAGTGGAATGGAGAAATCAGTTTCTGAGCTGCATGGGATGCTCAAGACTACTGAGGCATCCATGAAAAGGGCGCCTGCAACAGTCCTGATGGCTCAGAAAGACCAAGGCAAGAGGAAGGGCAAAGGAAAGAGGAAGGCTAACGCCGTGGATGGTGAGACCAAGCCAGCGGCCAAGCCCAACCCACAACCTGCCAAGAAGGCAAAGCCCGCAAAGGATGCAGTTTGCTTTTTCTGTCAAAAGCCAGGACACAGGAAGAGGAATTGCAAACTGTATATCGAAGATCTGAAGAAACAGAAGAAAGGCGATGAGGCCTCTACTTCAGGTATCTTTGTGATAAAAGTTCTTTTCTACTTAAACCACCTGGGTATTAGATACAACATGTGGTTCTCACATTTGATGTGCAGGGTCTTAGAGACAGTAGAAAGCTGGACAGAAGCGAGGTGAACCTGCGTGAAGGCAATGGAGCAAGGGTTGCTGCTATTGCTGTAGGAACATGCGAGCTTATTTTGCCCTCTGGGCTTATCTATTGTTATTATGTACCTTCTTTAAGTTCAAACAATGTTTCTCTTTCTTATTTGATAAGGAAGTTTTTACGTGTGTTAACTGTAATGGAAGGAGTTCAATTTATAAAGATGATGTTTATTTACTTATGGTGATTTGCAAGATAATCATTGCATCTTAAAATTGGAACGTCAACGCGATAACAATATTTATAACATTGATACGGAAAGGATTAAGATTAGCGAATCTAATCCTACATACCTTTTGCATTGTCGTTTAGGCCATATAAACGAGAAACGCCTAGAGAAGCTCCATAAGGATGGACTTCTAAGATCATTTGATTTTGAAACATATGATGCTTGCGAATCTTGTCTACTTGGTAAAATGACGAAGGCGTCCTTCACTAGACACAGTGAGAGGGGGTCTGACTTGTTGGGAATCATACATAGTGATGTATGTGGACCTATGAGTACTCAAGCTAGAGGAGGTTACTCTTATTTCATTACGTTCACTGATGACTTCAGTAGGTATGGCTATGTCTACCTAATGAAGCATGAGTCAGAGTCTTTTGAAATGTTCAAGAGATTTCAAAATGAAGTAGAGAACCAACTTGACAAGAAAATCAAAGTCCTTCGATCTGATCGAGGAGGCGAGTATTTGAGTCAAGAATTTATTGATCATCTTAAAAGTTGTGGGATAGTCTCACAACTTACTCCTCCTGGAACCCCACAGTGGAATGGTGTTTCTGAGAGGAGGAATCGAACTCTATTGGATATGGTTCGATCTATGATGAGTCAAGCTGATCTTCCGCCATCTTTTTGGGGACATGCTCTAGAAACTGCTGCGTTCACACTTAACCGTGTTCCGTCTAAGGCAGTTGAGAAGACGCCATATGAGATATGGAATGGGAAGAAGCCCATTATGTCTTACCTCAAGGTTTAGGGATATGAAGTTTACATTAAGCAATAGCCTAACGATAAACTGTATTCCAAATCCCTCAAGTATCTATTTGTGGGATACCCAAGGAAACGAAGGGGGTATTATGTCTACTACCCATCTGACAACAAAATGTTTGTAGTCAGAAATGGATTCCTTTTGGAAAGGGATTTTGTTTCCAAAAGAAACAGTGGGAGTAAGATAGATCTTGAAAAGGTTCAAGATCCACGAGACACTTCAGAGGCGCAGACGGAAACTAGAGAAGAGCCACAAGGCGTTGTGGAAGCTCCTCTAGTAATACAAGGATCACGAAGGTCTGATAGAGCACGTTCTCGACCTCAAGGATATGGATCTTTGATGACTAAGAACAAAGATGTGTTGCTCATGGAGCGTGGTGAGCCAACCACCTATCAAGAAGTTATTGTCATTGTTTTGACGAAGTAGTCAAAGAGTTTGGCTTCTTACAAAACTCTGACGAGCCTTGTGTTTACAAGAAGGTTAGTGGGAGCACAATTGTGTTCTTGGTGCTATATGTCAATGACATATTGATATTTGGAAATGATATTCCAACCTTGTAGATTGTGAATCTTGGTTGGGAAAATCATTCTCAATGAAGGACTTAGGAGAAGCTGCCTATATTCTAGGCATCAAGATCTATAAAGATAGATCCTGTAGGCTTCTTGGATTAAGTCAGAGTACATACTTGGATAAGGTACTGAAGCGGTTCAGTATGCAAGATTCCAAGAAGGGATTCATTCCGATGAATCATTGCTTGACCCTGAGCAAGAAACAGTGTCCTAAGACACTTGTTGAGCGAGGGCGCATGAGTGGCATCCCTTATGCTTCGGCAATAGGATCCATCATGTATGCCATGCTGTGTACTCGACTCGATGTGTCGTTTGCCCTAAGCATGACAAGCTGGTTCCAACAAGATCCTGGTGAGGATCATTGGACCGCTGTCATAAACATCCTTAAGTACTTGAGAAGAACTAAGGATGAATTCTTGGTTTACGGTGGAACTGATGTGTAATTGGTTACACAGCTGCCCGTTTTCCAAACCGACCAAGATGTTTTAAATCGCAGTCTGAATACGTGTTTTTCTCCTGAACGATGGCATCGTGAGGTTCCAAGCAGATCACGATTGCTGATTCTACAACGTAGGGTTGGTCGCGTGGAGACGCGGACCGTAAAACTAGTGTCTGAAGTATGCTTGGTGGTCATCCTGTGGAGACAGGAAAGACACCAAATGGGAGTGGGTCCCCACTGACGTTCTGATAGTGATAAATACTCAGACGTTATCACCTTGAGACGGTGATGTCAAGCTATGTAAAGTAGCATTCGAGGATAAAGTTGCCGATCCTCTTACGAAGCCCCTAGCACGGGTCTTACATGAAAGTCATGTAATGTCAATGGAGATTAGACACATTAATGGATGTTCCTAGTGTAGGAACAGTTTGATTAATGATTGTACCTAGTGCAAGTGGGAGTCTGTTGGAGATTGTGCCCTAGGGCCAATCATTTTATGTAAATGTTTTGAACTTTTTGATTAACTTATGGAAGATAAATCATGTTGTTATCATATTATTAGCATGTTTACTATGATAGCGTCCTTGATTAGTTATATGATAATTAATCTAAATCCGTCCCTGGTCAATTATTCTCGTGGGAGCGAGAATGAACCAAGACCAGCATGACCTCGGTGTATGGAGATACATGCACTAGATGCTTTACGAGAGTCATGGTGCAATTATGTAAGGGGTTACAAGTTGCTGGACTGACCCGGAGAGTCCTGCATGGGTTTAGTCATTAGCCTCTCCTATACACCTGTTACGATGCCTTAGACCTGAGGTCTTGACTATTCTGGCATTGTAGTTGTCAAACTTTGGCCTAGTCTAACGTTGCCCGTAGCAGGGTAGCCATAAGGGCTAGGTACGGGTTTGGTTGATTGCAGTGCTGAGGAATGTGGTTGACCAAGATGGGATTTTGTCCCTCGTAGAGATGAGAGATATCTAACTGGCGCCCTCGATGAGTCTGTCCAAGGAAAGAGTGGCCACTCAGTAAATTTGGACAAACTCAAGAAGATCGAGAAAGTTGTGGTTTAGATTAAGGATGAATTTCCCGTGCCTTATCCAGAACCAAGATATCGTGTGACAATAGGGTCTATGACAAGGTGGTACTGAGGTTAAATCGGTCATTTTGATAAAACGATAACTCACGTGTTTTGGGTAGTCGTGATGGCTTGCTAGAGTCCACTCTCGACTTGTGAGTCATAGAGATGGCTTGCTGCAAACTTCACGTGAGGCCTGCTGGGTCACACATGGGCAGGATCTGGACACCGCTTAAGGGGACACGAATTAGGGTTAATTCGTGAGTCACTCCGGTGACACAATTTAAGACATAGCTAAATGTCTGGGACATAAAGTCTTATCTTAAATAATATCTACGGTTATGATATTTAAATTTGTGGGACAAGTTTAAATACATTAATTGTTAAATAGTTAATTGGATTAGTCTATTTACAATTATAATATTAGGAAATAATAAATTTGATAAGGTTCCTAAAAGTTAGGAGATTATTGATTTATTAAATTCACTAATATTAGGAGAACTAGGGTTGAGGGTGGCGCGTCATCTATGAGCATTTTAATTAATGAAAATGTTTTATTAATTAAAGTCATGACTTAGATTTGAATTTGAATTCAAGATTTGATTTTGCTTTCAAGATTCAAATTTTGAATTAAAGATATTAGGGTAATATTTTAATTAAAAATCATCGGAAGATAATAGGTTGGTTATAACTTCCTAAGAGTTAGGAATGTTATTTTGATTTATAAAATTCCAAAGAAAATAGAGGGAGATGGCGCATTGCTAAGAGTTAGGAATGTTATTTTGATTCTCAAAGATTGCATTTTGAATTCAAATTAAGATATTAAGGTAATATTTTAATTAAGAATTCAAGTCCTAAAATTATTATATTATTGTAATCTCATAATTTTATAATTTGATATTCAAATATAATTAGGGAAACCCTAATTATAATTATCAAACTCCCAAGCTATATAATTAAAAGAGGCAAGTCCACTTTAACCTAAGCTTACACACAAGTGAGTTTTGCAATTTTCCTTTTGTAAGACAAGAGAGAAAAATCTCCTAGCCCTAAACCTAGAGAGAGAAGTCGATTTCTTCAAGAGTGAGAGGAAAAATCGACTTTGTCCAAAACTGGGGTTTTGAGAGAGAAAACAAGAGAGCCTCTTGTTTCTTGCGCCACCCATCCTCTTGGTTCAAGAATTGTTCTTGATCACCAAGAGCTGTAGATTGGAGTCCCGAGTTCTTTTGGAGAAAAGAACTTAAGGCTAGCACCTTGGTGCCACTAAACTGCTCGTGTGGATTACCGGCGGAGGAAGGACGCTTCAAGTGGACTTCTCGGAATCGCACAGTTCAACCGGACCGATTGAAACTCGTGAGGTATACCACTAACTTTACTGGTTTAAATTCATCTAGCGGATCTTGAAGGAAATCACAGAGTGGCGTTTTTGTTTTTGGCGTTTTGGTCAATTATTTATTTTAATTATTGTTTTTGCTTCCGCTGCGCCGCCTCCGTGATTCACCAACAGGTTTAGCTCTGAGCAAGAATCAGTGTCCCAAGATACTTGATGAGCGAGGGCGCATGAGTGGCATCCCTTATGCTTCGGCAATTGGATCCATCATGTATGTCATGTTGTGTACTCGACCCGATGTGTTGTTTGCCCTGAGCATGATGAGCCGGTTCCAACAAGACCCTGGTGAGGATCATTGGACCGCTTTCAAAAACATCCTTAAGTACTTGAGAAGGACTAAGGATGAATTCTTGGTTTATGGTAGAACTGATGAAGAGCTATGTGTAATTGGTTACACAGACGCCAGTTTCCAAACCGACCAAGATGATTTCAAATCGCAGTCTGGATACGTGTTTCTCCTGAACGGTGGCATCATGAGGTGGAAGAGTTCCAAGCAGAGCACGATTGTTGATTCTACAACCGAGGCCGAGTATATAGCAGCATCAGATGCGGCGAAGGAGGCTGTATGGATTAGGAAGTTCATTGCTGAGCTTGTTGTGGTTCCGACCATTGCTGATCCTATAACCCTGTATTGTGACAATAGTGGTGCTATTGCACAAGCCAAGGAGCCCCGGTCCCACCAAAGGACCAAACATATACTCAGGCGTCATCACCTTGTCAGAGAGATTGTTGACAGAGGAGATATCAAGATATGCAAAGTAGCAGACAAGGATAATGTTGCCGATCCTCTTACAAAACCTCTAGAATGGGTCGTACATGAACGCCATGTAACGTCGATGGGGATTAGACACATTGATCAGTGTACCTAGTGTAGGAACAGTTAGATTGATGATTGTACCTAGTGCAATGGGAGTTTGATGGAGATTGTGCCCTAGGGCCAATCATTTTATATGTATGAACATATGTTTTGATTAATTTATATTTGATAAATTATGTCGTTATCATATTATTAGCATGTTTACTGTGATAACAGTCCTTGATTAATTATGTGATAATTAGTCTAAACTGTCCCTGGTCGATTATTCTCGTGGGAACGTGAATGAACCACGACCAGCATGAATTCGGTGTATGGAGATGCACGCATGAGATACTTTACGAGAGTCATGGTGCAATTATGTTAAGGGTTACAAATTGCTGGACAGTCCTGCATGGGTTTAATCATAAGCTAGTCTCTCCTGTACACGTGTCATGATGCCCTTAGACCTGAGGTCTTGACTATTCCGGCGTTGTAGATGTCGAACTTTGGCCTAGTCCAACGTTGCCCGTAACAGAGTAGCCATACAGGCTAGGTACGGGTTTGATTGTTTACCGTGCTGAGGAATGTGGTTGACCAAGAAGAAATTTTGTCCCTCATTGAGATGAAAGATATTTAACTGAGCCCCTCGATCAGTCTGTCCAAGGAATGTGTAGCCACATAGGGAAATGGGACTAATTCAAGGAATCGAGAAAGTTGTGGTTTGGAATAAGGATGATTTTCCCATGCCTTATCCATGACCAAAATATCGTGTGACAATAGGGATTATGACAAGGTGGTACTAAGGTTAAATCGGTTTTGTTAGAACGATAACTCACGTGTTTTGGGTAGTCGTGATGGCTTGCTAGAGTCCGCTCTCGACTTGTGAGTCATAGAGATGGCTTGTTGCCAACTTCACGTGAGGGCTGCTCGGTCACACACGAGCAGGATCAAGACACTATAGTGGGACACGAATTAGGGTTTAATTCATGAGTCACTTTAGTGACACAATTTAACACATAGTTGACTGTCTAGGACATGAAATCTTGTCTTAAATTAAATCTACGGTTGTGATATTTAAATTTGTTAGACAAGTTTAAATATATTAATTGTTAAATAGTTAATTTGATTAATCTATTTACAATTGAATTCTTGTTTAAAATATTAGGGAATAATAAATTGGATAAGCCTCTTAAAAGTTAGGGGATTATTGATTTATTAAATTCTTTAATATTGGATAACAAGAAAGCTAGAGGGTGGCGCCTCTTCATGATTTAATTAATAAAATTGTTTTGTTAATTTAAATCAAGATTTGAATTTGAATTCAAGATTTGATTTTGATTTCAAGATTCAAGTTTGAATTAAAGATATTATGGTAATATTATAATTCAATTTGTTAAGGAAATTAATAAGTTAGTTATAACTTCTTAAGAGTTAGGGTTGTTATTTTAATTATTAAATTCCTATAAAATTAGGAGGAGGATGGCGCATGGCTTGATCCAATGGGCAAGATTTGTTCTTGCCTTTTGGATTTCAAGATTGCATCTTGAATTTCAAATTAAGATATTAATGTAATATTTTAATTAGGAATTCAAATCCTCTTGACCAATGGGGATTGGGCATTCAAGATTTAGTTTCAAGATTTGATCTTGAAATTTATATTTAAATTGCCTTTTAGTTTTGAATTATAATATTAGTGTAATATCATAATTCAAGATTTTAGGAACCCTATTACTTTATTTATGTATTCCCTAATTTCATGAGTTAGGGAATGTGATTCCCTAACCCTAATGAAACTTTATAAATACACACTAAGGAGCAAGTCGCCTAGCTCATTGATTCAAGGGAGAGAAAATTCGACTTGACCTGATTCTTGAGAGAGAAAGTCGAGTTCATCCTAGAGAGAGAGAGAAAGTCGACCAACTTCCTAGAGAGAGAAAAAGGTGTGAAAACCCTAAAAGGTTTAGGGATTTGAGAGAGAGTTGTGCGCCCCTTTCTTGAAGATTCAAGAATTGTTGTTGAGTTTTCAAGAACCGTAGATTGTTCCCTGATTATCTTGGAGAAGAGAAGGAGGCTAGCACCTGGGTGTCTGCCAAAACTGCTTGTGTGGATTACTGGCAGAGGAAGGACACGTTCGAGTGGGCTTCTTGGATTCGCAAGCTGAAAGCCACCGATTGATTTTTAGGTATAACTCTTCTCTTACTAGAATAAATGCAAATAGTGGATCCTGGAAGGGAATTATAGAGCATGCGTTTAAATTTTTTTTTTTTTTAATTTTTTCTTCCGCTGCGCTCGGCTCTATAATTCTCCAACACAGTCTCCTCCAATTGAATATCCTAGAAATATGCACCTCCTTGCCCTCTGCTCAAACTTTCCATCCTTCACTTGAGCATACGCTGGGCACCCAAACACTCTCAAGTGCTTGTAATCAGCAGACGATCCGTACCATACCTCGAAAGGAATTTTATACTCGATTTCCAAGGATGACGATCTATTTACCAAATAACAAGCAGTATTGATCGCCTCAGCCCAAAAGTCCTTGCTCACAACTGCATGTGAGAGCATGCTCCGTGCTTTATCATAGAGCATCAGGTTCATCCGTTCTGCAACACCAGTTTGCTGTGGCGCTCCTGTGCACGTGCGGTGTCTCACAGTGCCTTCCCTATTGCAAAACCCATTGAACTCCTTGTTGCAGTATTCCAACCCATTATCAGTCCTAAGGCAACTCACTTTCCTTCCTGTCTGTTTCTCTACCTTTGCCTTCCACTTGATAAATGTTGGAAACACCTCATCCTTAGACTTAAGTATGTACACCCATACCATTCTGGAATCATCAATCAACGTCATGTAATACCGGCCACCACTCTTAAAAGGAACTCCGTTAGGACCCCTGATCAGCCCAAAAGTGAACAAGTTATTTGGCCTTCTTTTGGTATGATTATAATAATAATGTCAGCAAATAAGCTTCAGAGGAGTTTGAGCCTGCGCCGTCACTCTGAGCCAACGGCTCAAAAAGGGAAATCTCGCGGCTCAGAATATTCCGAAGCAGGAGAGTATGTTTTGCACGACTACGATTCAAGATACGAAGATATAATCGAAATATCGCAGATATTTCGCTGCGCCTTCGTATTGGGCCGCCGGCGCAGCCCACGGCCTAGAGGCGAAATTCTCCCCTTGACTTGCGGATCAAGCACACTACTCAACACTATAAATAGAGGTCGTCATTCTACGCTCAGAGCACCAAATTACGAAGAAAACTCAAATTCTCTCTTAGTTTAGAATAGTTCTCATCTTAGAGCGTGAGTAACTAATTAGGTAGATAGTTGAGGAATGCCTCAAGGATGTGACCTGAGTTCATCATGTTTTCGTTATAAAGTCCAGATGTTGATGTTGCATTTATGAGGTATGACTAACTCTTTCAAGTGTAATTGTTAAAGTTTGTTATATATAAGTCGTAGATCATATTTCGTTAAAGTAATGGGACCTTAACATTCCCGGAGTTTGTCTCTCTCATGATTAATGAAGTAGCTCTTTAGGGTTTTCTAAAGAGTGGTTTAAAATGTCTTGTTTGCATAATTAGGATTGGTATTGATATACGAGTTTGTTTGTTGTTCCGATGTGACAATAATATAGATTGTCCCGAAGAGCTTTGGCAAATAGCTCATGAATCCAGTAATGGATGAGTTACCTATCCTGATCTTGTATCATCTCTATTGTTTGATTGATTGTGTTTATAGTTTAAATACATGTTCTAACATAGAAAAGTATATGCATATTCATTATCTAACCTTTATGATGAACGAACTATGATAGTCCATCTCTAGGGTTTTTTCTCAAGTATTGTGTTGACTCTTAAAATCTTATTAAATCGTGACAACCCTCAAGAATAGAAGTTATAACCTTCGTCACAATTCTCTTAGCCTCATCACATTGAGTTCCGCGAGAGTTCGACCTTGGGCACTCATCTATACTATATTTTAATAAATATAGTTTATATTTGTGAGGCTCGAGTATAAATTAAACTTGATTTGCATATTGCACGCAACTGGACACCTTACGACGGGTGTCCGGTCAAGTTTTGGCGCCGTTGCCGGGGAACTCTTTCTTGAGTTCCTAAGAAATTTTGATTTGTTTTTGAGTCTTTCTTGTAGAGTCTTTAATTTTTCAATTTTTTTGAGTCTTTATTTTTATTTTGAGTCTTTATTTATTTTAGTTGGTCGAATTTTATTATTTTGAGTCTTTATTTTTTTAGTCTTGTTTTTGTTTTAGAATCCTTGTTTTTCTAGTTTATTTTCGTTTTGATTTTTTATATATATATTCTTTTAGTTTGTTTGCATCTATTTTAATTCATTTTAATTTTTAATTGTTTAGTCTTTATTTTTTTTTTATTATTATTCTTTCTAGTATATGCCTAGGAAACCTATAGATCCTTTAGTTTCCCTAGATCCATATTCTAATAAAACACAAAGATCCATAAAAAAGAATAAAAGAGTAGAACAAATGGAAAACTCAAGCAATAATCATAGGTTAGATAACCAAGAACGCGAAGAAGTTCACCAAAATCACGGTCTAAATAATGGACAACCTAGACCGAGAAGATCTAAAAGAGAAGCATCCCAGTCTAATGAACAATATGAGGTTCAGCGAAATGTGTTCCCTCAAATCCAAACGGATTTTGAGATCAAAGGACCACTTTTCAATGGATTACTAAGTTTCATGGATTGACCAGTGAAAATCCTTTTACTCACCTGAATAACTTGTATCTTCACTACCGAACCATGAAGCCACCAGCACCAAGCATAGAGGATGTGATGTGGAAAGTATTCCATCTCACACTCGAAGGCAAGGCGTTGGATTAGTATACTCATCTACGAACTTATGAACGAACAGCTTACCTGTCCTGGGAAAATCTTAGGAGGTCATTTCTCGATAAGTACTTTCCCGAAGCCAAAGCATCTGCCACTAAGCAGCAAATCTCAGCCATAGAACAACGAGATAACGAGACGTTACTCGAATACCTAACTAGATACCAGGACCTTCTAGTGAAGTTTCCTGATCACCAGTACACTAAGGAGCAATTAGTGGAATATTTTTCTAGTGGACTCCTAGACGACAAGGCTAATCATATCGATGTCGCGTCCAATGGATCCATTACAAAATTTGATGTTGAAACCGCGTGGAAACTAATCAAGGAAGTCGCCCTCAAGGGAGAAAACTGAAGACGACGTACCCGTGCCGTCAAGGGAATAGCAACTAAAGAGTCAGACTCGATGATGGAAAAGTTGGCATCAGACATGGACAGTCTAGCAATAGCTGTTAAGGAGATGAATGCCAAATTAGCCTCTTCGCCAAGAAAGGTCGCTCTTATGACCGCACCTTGCTCCGTGTGCGATTCGTATCAACATGGAACTAGGGAATGTCCCCATCAACCCGAGGAAGTTTCAATCATGTATCAACAAGGCCCTAGTCAATTTCCTAGAAGATTTGACAATAGATTTAGGATTGGAAATTATTTCCAAAATCAAAGCTTTAATAACCCAGCTCCTCAAAGACAAAACTCTTCTTCAACCGAAACTGACACTCAACTCCTCATTAGAAAGTTTGAGGAATCCGAAGCTCGAACTTCGAAGAGATTCAATGATTTTGGGCAAAGGATCGATCTTCTTTCTAAAGAGATGGACGTCATGAAAAGGAAGCACGATGATCTTGAACAAGCTTTTGTTCGAGCAGCCGATGTTAAGGTAAACAATATTATTGCCCCTAGTAGTTCTAAGGCAGTTCATGCCATTACCGCTAGAGAAACCGAACTTGTAGAAAACCCTGCTTAAGAGACCTTAGTGCAAACCCTAGAAAAGCCTGAGCCTGAAGAAATATTCATAGAGATCAAAGGTGAAGAAAACTTCAAGGCTATAATAGAAAAACACCCTAGGTATGCCCAATTCTTCTTTGGTTTTAACTATAAGAAGGAAAAGGAAGAAACTTTTGTTGTGAATAAGTTGGAAACTAAGGTAGAAACCGAGGAAGAAACTAAGGAAGAAACTAAGGAAGAAACTAAAGGAAGAAACAAAGGAAGAAACTAAGGTAGAAACCAAGGTAGAAGACCTGCTGTTTCCTAGCTCTCATGTAATGACTAAGGAACAACTAGAGGATAAGAAGGATAAGGAGCTAGAGGACTTATTAGGAAAACTAAAAGTCAATCCACCCTTATTAGATTTGGTTAGGAAAGTCCCTAGGTACACTAAAGTATTTAAAGACTTAGTTGAGAAAAAGAAAACATCTCAAAAGAAACTTCAACTAAGCCCTACCATTTTAGCCCTTCTAAACCCTAAGATACCTATAAAACGCAAGGATCCTGGTTCATTCACCATTCCTTGCATGATAGGAAAAGCCGTAGTCAATGGAGCATTGTTGGACTTAGGAGCAACTATCAACGCTATGCCCAAGTTAGTCTATGATTCTTTGAATATGGACGAACTTAAGGACACAGGGTTGATCCTACAATTAGCCAACAAAAGCAGGAGACGTCCCCTAGGAATAGTAGAAGATGTCTTAGTCAAGGTGAAAGGTCTAATCTTTCCCGCTGACTTTTATGTTCTAGATAACGGTGGCAATAGAGCTACCGATTACACTATAATTTTAGGCAGACCTTTCCTACGGACCGCTAATGTCAATATTAGCATGAAGGATGGAAAGATCACAATGGATAATGGACATCAAAACATCATACTTACGATGTACGAGGTAGAGAAATCCGATGAACACTCCGTGTTAGAGACACGAAGTATTTGTACATCCAACAAAACCCTAGGAGAAAGGCCGAAGAGGGAGGAACTTGAATTTGAAACTCTTTTAAGCTTAGAACCTCTTGACCCTGGCCTGCTTATACCAGAAACAGACCTTGGAGATATGAACATTAGTTCACTTTTCAAGGAAGAGGAGGAAGACCTCGTAACTTTCAAAGTAAAAGAGAAACCAGCACTTGGAGAAAATATTTCCAAGTACAAGGCTATGTGGCAGCCTGTGCGCAAGACTAACCCAACTATAGCCCCATGCTATAATGTTTCTAATTTTGCAGACACGGAGATAAAAGCAGCAAAAAGGCCAAGCCTCACTCTTCATGTGTTCGTGCAAGAACCTAGGCATAGGTGTTGAATGCCTAAGTAATGAAGAATGGCTCCACAATGTAGATGCCATGTGCAAGAACGCAACCGAAAGGATTCATGTGGACTTCATAGGCATAGACAAGGTGCTCGATCCAAAGCAAAGAGGAATAACAATCAAGGATATGGATCAGCTCATTGGATCATTCGTTGACGATGCAGGGATCACGAAAAAAGGTATGCTCGCAAACAAGCATGCACTTTATCATCTTATCATGCGAGACTATTATTATAGGACTAAATTTCACAAGACACGTAGGTTTAGGATAAATAAGAAAACTAGGTATCGACCACGCATAAAACTTAAAAACCTTAAAAATAGGAAGGTGGTGCGAAACCCTATCCGAGCCACACTCTTCAATGACAAGGATGGCAATTGATGTGGACAAAGGATCTCTGCCAAGCGAAGGATAGGTGGATACTTCTTCAAAATCCGCCACGAAACCTTCAGACCACCCTGAAGATGTTCTGCGATGCCTTTTTCCCACTTACACGGTTTTCGCGTAAGTGTGGGGGAAGAAGAATGTTATCCCAAACCCTAATTCGTAGTTTAGGACCCTAGAATTTGTATTAGACAAATTCTAGCAATTTCATTCTTAGTATTCGTAATTTTAGTTTTTAAATTTTTAGTTAGAGTTTGGCAGCCAAGCGACAAAAATAAAAATTTTTAATTTTTGTTTTTGCGCCGGCGGCGCACCTGGCGGCCCGACGTCAAATTATTTGAGGAGTTTAATCGCGATTAAACTCTATCAAATATGATTTAAATTTAGATTTTAAATCACGAAGATTTGATGTATAGAGTAGAATATCTTAGATATTCACCCTATAAATACCCCCTCAACCTTCTAGGCTTCTCACAACTCTCATACTCACTTCTCAAAACTTCCAAATCTCCTAGAACACTTTCTTGAGAGCTCAAATCCTTCTCTTTTCAAGTCTCCTTTCAAATCCAAGGTAAGTCTTTCCGATTTTTCATGAATTCGCTAGGAACTTTTAGGATAGGATCTTTTCTCAAAATTGACTTTAGGACTTCTTTTTGTCAACAAAAGGTTAATTTGAGGCCTTGCTGTCAAACTTTTTGAAAAAGTCGCAAAAATATTTTGCGCCGGCTACTGAGCCGGCGACGTAACCTGATGGCGCAGCCCCAAATTATAATCTTGTTTGATCGATCAAGTTTTTAGGTGATTTGAGATGAGTTTGTAGTGTCTAGATTGTTTTTTGTAGAGTTTTCCAGATTCCCGATAATTATAATTATTACTCTGTAGATCATGATTATTGCCAAAAACACTACGTTTCTTTTGGAAAAGGGAGTGGATCTCTCAGATCTGCACAAGGAGTTACTCGCCCGGATTGTTTGTCAGAATGACATGGCACGAGTCTTTGAACCCCCTTGTAGGGCAAGCGTTGACTTAGTCAAGGAATTTTACAAACATGCTAGTCCGTTTCGCCTCCATGTTGTTCCCCTTTGAGGAAAACTTGTTGATTGTTCTCCTTCCGCAATCAACAAACTTTTCAAACTCCCCGAAGTCACCAATTCTAAGGGAGAGGAAGTTGGTTTCCCGCCATCTTCCCTGACACCCCTTGAAAGAATTTTGCATAGGGTGATCAGTATGAAAATCCTGCCAACAAAATTCCAAGACATGGTCACCCCCGATCAAGCTTGTCTCTTAGTGTGTGTGTGTGTGCTCCATGGACATCCCGTAGATATTGGAAAAATCATTTATAATCACTTGCGCAACAATATTCATCGAAAACTTGTCCACAATCTGTGGTTTCCTAGCACCATATGTGCTCTAGCTCAACAAGCGGGAGTGGTTATCAACCCAACCAACGAATGTCTCGAGGGCCCCTTATCCATTACTCTTAGTGAGGTGGCTTCACCTCTCGATAAGTATCCTAAGGAAAGCTCGGGCAGCAACTACAGTCAGCGATTCGAGATTAACGTTATTGAGACTATTGACACCAAATCCGAAGAAGATCCTGAGGAATATATTCCTTACTATTCTCCCAGGCCAGAGCGCAAACCCACATTCCTTGAAAAGAAGGTGGCTACGCTCGAACAAACAGTGGAAGCCCTCCAAGCAACAATCTCGACCCTTCAAGCACGAATGGATAACGACAAAGCATAAAATATCTACAATATCTAGAACACGATAGGGAATAGTCTAAGATTAGTTTATGCATTAGTTTATTTGCTTTCTAGGATTAGTTTATTTGTTTTGCTTTTTTCAATTCTGTCTTTTCTAATTCTGTCATTTATGGATCATTCTGTCTTTTATTATTTGCAACAATTTACATTTGAATAAATAAAATATCTATTTTGGACTTTTATTATTTTCTTGATCTCAAGTCATTTACATATATAATNCTTTTTGAGTAGAATTCGAATTAGTCAAATTTCTAATATGTTTAGAGTATTTGAGTGAATAATTCTATATTCATGATAAGAGTTTAGTCTTAGTTATTTTCTATAGCCTTAGAATAATCGAAGTAATTTCCTAAGTTTAGTAGTATTGTTTGATTTTTATAGACCAATTTGAGAGAAACTCAGCCTAGTTGGAAGATTAAGGCCATATAATACTATAGTATATATATATATATATCTACTTAGAGAGAGATTAGTCTCTTAGCTTTGTTTTCTCTAGAACTCGTCTTAATTTTTGGTTAAAGCTTATTAGATTTAATGATTGTTAATATGATAGAGGCATTTGTTTCTTCAATCCCTTTATCCCAAACACTAGTCAGTTACCAAATATATCCTTTGTTAGCCCCTTTGAGCCTATACACTAAGGTGTACTTATAAACCTTCTCATAAAGATGGACTTTTCAATTCAACTCTCAAAGGAGAATTTAGCTAGCAAAGTTATTAAAAAAACAGAGAATATAAAAGACCTCGAGAAAAAGAAAAAAATATACAAGTCGAGCAAACAAAAGTATCTTTGAGAAAGCTCAAAGACTAAAAGTATTATCATAAGAGCCTATCAAGAGAAGAGACTGGCCAGTCAAAAGAGTAGAGTCCTGTGCCAAATGACTCAAATGAGCCTTACAGTGAGCTAGCTACTTTCTTTGGATAAGTGGAGTTGAATTGTTAAGGAAAACTTGAAGAGAGATTTTAAGTTAAACACTGATTTCCTTTCTTTTCTCCCTATATTCCTCGCATATATATACTATTCTTTCCCATACATTACAACCCTATTAAAGTCCTCTTGATTAAGAATCATTATTTCATTTAAAGTGGAGACTTTGAGAATTTCTACAAGCTTATGGTAGGAACTTAGTCTAAGACATGACTAGAGAGAAATAATACCCAATTAGAGAGGAGAGTGATACACTTATGGAATTGGTCTTATGAAAATTGGATTACACTACTTTACTTAGTTACTTGCCTGGTGAATTGTATAGCTATAGTTTGTGAGTATGTGCTGGCCTTGAATCATGAACTTGGGAAAGTTCCTTGATTCTTTGGCTTATTCTTTCTTCTTCTACTTCGTACCTTTGCTCAGGAGTGCAAAGTCTTAAGTGTGGGGGATTTGATCAGCCCAAGAGTGAAAAAGTTATTTGGCCTTCTTTTGGTATGATTATAATAATAATATATTAGAATTAGACTAATTAATATACTAAGGGCAACACTAAGGTATGGTGAAATAAAGTGGATAAAATAAGTTAATTAGCGTTTATTTATTATACCTTATAAATAGGTGCTACTTAATGGTTTATTTAGTGTTTCAGATATCCAAACAGGGTCAAACCAAGAGGGAAATATCAAAATATTCCAGAAGATCACGTTGAGCACAAGAAATCCTTGCGCCGCCACGTGGGCCACCGGCCCAGATTCGGTGATTCACACCGCACAGGAATATTCTAGAATATGACGTCAACAAATAAGCTTAAGAGGAGTTTGAGTTTGCGCCGTCACTCTGAGCCAACGACTCAAAAAGGGAAATCTCACGGCTCAGAATATTCCGAAGCAGGAGAGTATGTTTTGCACAGCTACGATTCAAGATATGAAGATATAATCCAAATATCGCAGATATTTTGCTGCGCCTTCGTATTGGGCCGCCGGCGCAGCCCACGGCCCAGAGGAGAAATTCTCCCCTTGACGTGCGGATCAAGCACACTACTCAACATTATAAATAGAGGTCGTCATTCTACGCTCAGAGCACCAAATTACGAAGAAAACTCAAATTCTCTCTTAGTTTAGAATAGTTCTCATCTTAGAGCATGAGTATCTAATTAGGTAGATACTTGAGGAATGCCTCAAGGATGTGACATGAGTTCATCATGTTTTCGTTATAAAGTCCAGATGTTGATGTTGCATTTATGAGGTATGACTAACTCTTCCAAGTGTAATTGTTAAAGTTTGTTATATATAAGTCGTAGATCATATTTCGTTAAAGTAATGGGACCTTGACATTCCCGGAGTTTGTCTCTCTCACGATTAATGAAGTAGCTCTTTAGGGTTTCCTAAAGAGTGGTTTACAATATCTTGTTTGCATAATTAGGATTGCTATTGATATACGAGTTTGTTTATTTTTCCAATGTGACAATAATATAGATTGTCCCGAAGAGCTTTGGCAAATAACTCATGAATTCAGTTATGGATGAGTTACCTATCCTGATCTTGTATCCTCTCTATTGTTTGATTGATTGTGTTTATAGTTTAAATACATGTTCTAACATAGAAAAGTAAATTCATATTCATTATCTAACATTTATGATGAACGAACTATGATAGTCCTGATAGGAATTGTGCCCTAGGGCCAATCCTTTTCTGTATTTGTTATGAACATATGGATTAATTTATAGAGATAAATTAATGGTTTTCACATTATTAACATGTCTACTGTGATTACGTCCATGATTAATTATACGATAATTAATCTAAATTTGTCCCTGATCGATTATTTTCGTGGGAGCGAAAATGAACTAAGATCAGCATGACCTCAATGCATAGGGATGCACGCATGCGATACTGGAATGAGAGTCATGGTGCAATTAAGTAAAGGGTTACGAGTTGCTGGACTAACCTGGAGAGTCCTGCATGGGTTTAGTCATCAGCTTGCCTCTCTTGTACGCCTGTCACGACGCCTTAGACCTGAGGTCATCATTATTCCGGCGTTGCAGTTGTCAGACTTTGGCTTAGTCTAACGTTGCCCGTAGCAGGGTAGCCATAAGGGCTAAGTACGGGTCTGGTTGATTGCCGTGCTGAGGAATGTGGACTGACCAAGACTGGGATTTTGTTCCCCATTAAATTGGGAGATATCTTACTGGCGCCCTCGATGAGTCTGTCCAGGAAAATGCGTGGCCACGCTAGTATATGGGACTTACTCAAGGAATCGAGAAAGTAAAGGTTTGGATCATGGATGACTTTCCCGTGCCTGATCCATGACCAAGATATCGCAGAACAATAGGGTCGGTGCCTAGGAGGTACGAAGGTTAAAATCGGTTCTGGTAACGATCGATCAACTCACGTGTTTTGGGTAGTCGCGATGGCTTGCTAGAGTCCGCTCACGACTTGTAGGACATAGGGATGACCAACTGCCAACTTCACGTGGGGCCTGCTGGGTCACACACGAGCAGGATTAGAATATACCTTTAAGGGACACAAATTAGGGTAATTCGTGGGTCACTCCGTGGCCTAATTTAAGACACAGAGGAAATGTCTGGGACATTATGTCTTGTCTTGAATTTTCTACATGATTCAAATAATTGGTAAATAATTAATAGAGATTAATTATTTGCAATTTAAATATTGGGAAATAATAAATTAAATAATTCCTAAAAGTTAGGAGATTAATAATTTATAAAATTCCCTAATATTTGTTTGAGGGTGGCGCCTCATTTATAGGTGATTTAAATAATAAAAATGTTTTATTGATTTAAGTCATGGATTTGAATTTGAATTTGAGATTCTAGATTTGAATTAAGATATTGGGGTAATATTTTAATTCAATAATGAAACTAAATTCGAAATTCAAAATTTGAATTTGAAATATTATTGTAATATTTTAATTCAAAAACCTTGGGATAATATAAGTTGGTTATGACTCCTTAATTTTAGGAGTTATTTTTGATTTATAAAATTCCCAATAATTAAGGGAGATAGGCGCCTAGCTCATGGGTCCCATTGGAAGATTTGATCTTCAAATTGTGATTATGAGTTGGTTATTTGAATTTGAATTAAGATATTCTAGGAATATTTTAATTAGATATTCAAAGCCTAAATTAATGATATTATAGAATATCATAGATTTTATATTTATAAAATTAGTGTAATTTTAGTAAATATAAAGCCTGCAAAGTCGCCTAGCTCCCACACACATACACTTGGTCATGTCATGCACATTCTGAAACCCTAGCTCACCAAATAGAGAGAAGTCGAATTCCTCCTTGTAGAGAGAGAAAATTTCGACACCCACCTTCCTAGAGAGAGAAGTCGATTTTCTTCTAAGGAGTTAGAAGAGTTATCGAAAGTTGTGGGTTCTAAGGGTTTGTAGACAACAATAGAACAAAAGGAGTTTTGTTGCTGATTGTTGGTCTATGGCGCCATCCACCTAGAGTTCAGAGAAGGAGTTCCTGAATTCATAATCTGTAGATTGGATCCCGAGTCTCTTTGGAGAAAGAGGCGTGGAGGCTAGCACCTCGTGTTCGGGAAACTGTTCGTGTGGATCACCGGTAGAGGAAGGACGTGGAGACGGACTTCTAGACTCACCAGTATCACCAATCCGATTGAAAGCCTGAGGTATAACACTTTTCGTATCTGGTTTTAAATTTCAGCTAGCGGATCTCAGGGGGGTTTTCCTCGGGGGCGCAAGTTTTTAATTTACGTTTCTTCCGCTGCGTGTTTCCCTGGGGATTTCCCAACAAGTCCATCTCTAGGGTTTTCTCTCAAGTATTGTTTTGACTCTAAAAATCTTATTAAATCGTGACAACCCTCAAGAATAGATGTTATAACCTTTGTCACAATTCTCTTAGCCTCATCACATTGAGTTCCGCAAGAGTTCGACCTTGGGCACGCATCTATACTATATTTTAATAAATATAGTTTATACTTGCGAGGCTCGAGTATAAATTAAACTTGATTTGCATATTGCACGCAACTGAACACCTTACGACGGGTGTCAAGTCAACCCCATAGGTCTGAATAGACATAATCCAACCTATCCCTGGTCCTGTGCACTCCCACCTTGCCGAACTTTACTCCCGTCTGCTTTCCAAACACACAGTGTTCACAGAAATTCAAGGGATCCCCCTTGTACCCATCCAGTAAGTTCTGCTTCCCTAGAAGTGTCAGTCCCTTGTCACTCATGTAACCGAGCCTCAAATGCCATAACTGACTCCTATTGTGATCTCGCCCTGAGGTGCTCTCACCTCACCACTGTCTGAGGTGCTCGCCTCACTTGCTCCAAAATCATCATCACCTGCCTCACTATTCCCTGAGGCAATCGCTGTCTCACCTGTTGGGAAATCACAGAGGGAGCGCAGCGGAAAAATAAAAAAAAAAACTTTAATTAAATATGCTAACTCTGTGATCCCTTCCAGGATCCACTAACTATGTTTATACCAGGAAAGTAAAGATGTTTACCTAATTTCAATCGGTGACTTATCGTGTTCGCGAATTTGAGAAGTCCACTCCGAGTGTCCTTCCTCTACCGGTGATCCACACGAGCAGTTTGGCAGATGCCTAGGTGCTAGCCTCCTTCACTTCTTCCCAAGTGAATACGGGAACTCTATTTATGATTCTTGAATAATCAAGAACTGTTCTTGATTATCAAGATTGATTGGGGAGTACTAATATTATCAGGTGCAGGTCCAATTCTCTTTCAAGAAAATCGACTCACTCTCACAATATTAGGACTAGGCGAATTTTTCACTCTCAATGGGGCACTAGGCGAAATTCTTAGTCTAACCAAGAATTGATGTGTGTTGTGACTTCTTACTTGTGTTAGGCGCCTAGAGCCCTATTTATAGTGTTCTCATTCCTAGTTTTAGGGAATCCTTATCCAATTAGCAAATCTCTAAGATATTGGATATCTTAAGATATCCTAATATATCTTTTGATTTATAATATTAAACTTAATATTATAATTCAAAAATAAATAGGTGGCAAATTAAATTTGAGACTCAAAATCAAATCTTGAGATCAAATCTTCTTTGCTCAAATCCTATTGGTTGGAATGAGTCATGAGGAGTTTGATTTTATAATTTAAATATTACTTTATTATTATAAATCATAAAATCGAAATTTGCCTATCTTTTAAACTTAAAGTGCAAGATCAAATCTTGCACCCCAAGAAAGAAGCTAGGCGCCACACTCATCTAGCTTTGGAGGAATTCTATAGCAACTCAACCTCTTAGGTAGTTATAACTAATTCCTAACAATTTTGAATAAAAATATTACTTTAATATCTTTTAATTCAAATCCCATATCTTTTCCAAAAGATATTCTTCTCATCTTTATTTAATTAATAAAACATTTTTTATTAATAAAATTAAGATAATAGAGGCGCCACC
>QANZ01041533.1:0-38696 GCA_003254925.1 Chamaecrista fasciculata | reverse complement strand
TGTTAAATAGTTTTACAATTAAATTCTTTTTTAAAATATTAGGGTATAAATAAATTAAATAAGTTTCCTAAAAGTTAGGAAATTATTGATTTATTAAATTCACTAATATTGGGGAAATAAGAGATGAGGGTGGCGCCTCATTTATCTTAATTTTATTAATGAAAAATGTTTTTATTAATTAATTAAAGATAAGAAAAATATCTTTTGAAAAGATATGGGATTTGAATTAAAAGATATTAAGGTAATATTTTTATTCAAAATTATTAAGAATTAGTTATAACTACCTGATAAACTGGAAAATGACTGGCACTTACCTTAGTTCACCGGAGAGGGCTGCGAGAGCCAAGAGTTTGAGCAAGAACCTGCAAGAGCTTCACAGGGGGCCCTGCGAAGTGTACTCCGACGCTCAAGTTAGTAAGAGAGTGATAAGAGAGTAAGAGAATTTCAGAGTGTAAGAAGTAGCTAACCTTGAAATGGTGAGATGGGCTCTATTTATAGAGCAGGGAGGAGAGAGGTGGTCAGCGCGCGGGGCGGACCACGTAGTTGGACACGATCTCCACCAGCGAAGATGGTGGAGACCGAGATTTTCGGAGCAAGGCAATCGTGGGTGATTGCGTGTCGTGTCTCTAGGCGGGCGCCTAGAAACTGGAGATCGTGGGTGAGTTGGTCCGCAGCCCACGATCTCCCGTAGCGTGGATTGCGGAGCAGGGTAATCGTGGGTGGCCACGAGTCATTTGGGGGACGGGCGCCAAGACCCAGGATGGATCATGACCGCCCCTAAGTGTGTTTAGGGCGCCCGATTGACTCGAGGGCACTTCGCAAGGTGCGGAGGGGAGAAGAGGCCCGGTGCGAGGGCTGTTTAGGCGTACGCCCAAATAGTGATGTATCACAAGTCCCTCCTTAAAGATAGCAAGGACGGATCATCACCGCCTTTCGAGCCTCGTTTCTGTCCGCCGGGAGGATGCCATCCCGTAAGTAGGCCATGATGGGCGTCCGCCAGTCAACCGTTGTTGAGATAGCAAGGACCATGGGGCCCTCGATTGATGGGCGCTCTAAGGTGGTGCGGATGATGGAGGAGCGACTCCGAGCGTCTGGCTTAGAAGCCAGTTTGGCTAAGGCGTCCGCTCTAGTGTTCTTGGAACGCAAGATGTGTGAGAACTGGGCGGCCCGGATATGATGGCGAAGGATGTACTTTGCTTTTTCCACGTACTTGAGGATGGTGGGCTCCTTGGCCTCGAAGTCTCCCTTCATGTGACCAACCACCAGTTGGGAGTCACTATAGACGTGGATGTCCTGGGCGCCCATGCCCACGGCAAGCTCGAGGGCTGCGATGAGCGCCTCGTATTCGGCCTGATTGTTCGTGGCCGGGAAGCGTATGTCGATGGCCTGCTCGATACTATAACCATCAAGGGATTCAACAATCACGCCCGCGCCACAGAGCTTGGCGGATGAGGCCCCGTCGATGTAGAGGTTCCACACGATGGGGGTAGGATTGGCGGGCGTCATCTCCGCGACAAAGTCAGCCAAAGCCTGGCCTTTGATGGCGCGTCGTGGTTCGAAAGTCAGGCCGAATTCGGAGAGTTCGATCGACCAATTGACCAGGCGGCCCGCGATGTCGGGCTGGTGAATGATCTGCCTCATAGGGCGGTCGGTGCGGACAATGATTACGTACTGTTGGTAATATGGTCGCAGCTTCCTTGTGGAAACAAGGAGGGCGTACACGAGCTTTTCGAGTAGGTGATATCGTGTCTCGGCGCCCGTGAGGACTTTGCTTGAAAAGTAAATGGGGCGTTGCTCATCCTTTTCCTCGATGATCAGGACGGAGCTGACTGCCACATCGGTTGCAGCCAAGTAAACGTAAATAGGCTTGCCGGGTATAGGAGTGGTGAGAATAGGCGGCCTGCTCAGGTACGCCTTCAATTGCTGGAACGCCTCTTCACATTCAGCCGTCCATGTGAAGTTCTTCCCTCCTTTAAGAGTTTTAAAGAAGGGTAGGCACCGGTCGCCCGATCTTGCCAAAAAGCGGTGGAGCGCCGCTATACGCCCATTAAGGCGTTGTACCTCTTTTAGCGTCTTTGGGGACGCCATGTCGATAATGGCCTGGCACTGGTCTGGGTTGGCCTCTATCCCTCGTTGGGAGATCATGAAGCCTAAGAATTTGCCCCCGGCGACCCCGAAAGCGCACTTGGCGGGGTTGAGTCGCAATCGGTAATGGCGGAGGATCTGGAAGATCTCCTGTAGGTCATCGAGGTGGTCGCCACCAGCTTTCGTTTTGACGACCATGTCGTCAACGTAGACTTCGATGTTTTTTCCGATGTTGTCTTGGAAGAACCTGTCCATCATACGCTGGTACGTGGCGCCCGCGTTCTTCAAGCCGAAGGGCATGACGTTGTAACAGTAGATGCCCTGTTCAGTGATGAAGGCCGTCTTGTCGACGTCCTTGGGATTCATCTTGATCTGATTGTATCCCGAAAAAGCATCGAGGAAGCTCAAGGTGGCGTACCCGCAGGTGTTGTCCACCAACTTATCGATGCTGGGGAGTGGGTGAAGGTCCTTGGGGGTCGCCTTGTTGAGGTCCGTGAAATCCACGCACATCCGCCATTTGCCGTTGGGCTTGGGGACAAGGACGACGTTGGACAGCCAGGTGGGGTACTTGGTTTCCCGGATGAATCCGGCCGCCAGTAATTTGGTGACTTCTTCTTTGGCGGCAAGTTGCCGCTCGAGCCCCAGGACGCGCTTCTTCTGAAAGACTCCCGGGCGGTCGTCAACATCTAGAGAGTGCATGACCAACTGAGGGTCGACGCCGGGCATGTCCGATGCGGACCACACGAAAATATCGACGTTGGCGAGTAGGAAGTCAGAGAGCCTGGCTTGTTCTTGAGCGGGTAGGTCCGCAGAGATGCTCACTGTTCGCTCCGGGTGCCCGGGGAAGTGAATTTGGACGAGCGTGTCCGATGGTTTGGGGCGTGCGCCCTCGACCTAATACGTGAGACAAGATGCGTATAAGTAAGGAGATCTTGTAAAGAAAAATGAGTTCATTGAATAAATGATTTCATTAATGTAGTAAAGGGCGTCCGCCATGTGTAGGTCGGAGCGTACATTTAGAATGGCATAAGGGGGGCCTTAAGCATTTTGTAAGAAAGGGAAATAAACATAGACATGAAAATGAAGAACAACTAATCTTAAGGTCGGGCGGCTAATCCACCCACTAGAAGTAGTTGCTAAGTGAAGGAGCGTCAGCCACTGGTGTGGGATACCTCGTCGCGGAGGTCTGTGATCTCTGACGTGCCCATGTCTGTGTCCTCCCCGGCGGGCTCCGGGGGAGGAGAGTTTGGAACCCCTTCCATTAGTCGGCGGGTCTGATACCCGGGGTCGATCATCACGCGAGCCAGGCTTGTGGCATAGCAGCGGCGACCTTCGAGTTGATCTCCCCTTATACTCGCAGTTCCCCAACGTGTAGGGAATTTCATGAGTAGGTGGGCAGTGGAGATCACTGCTCTGAAAGCGTTGAGACTGGAGCGCCCGAGGATTGCGTTGTATGCTGAAGGAGCGGCTACAACGATGAAACTGGCGTATGTAGCTGCCATCCTCGGCGGGTCGCCATCACCCTCCAGGGTGAGCTTCGTTTCGAGAACCCCTTCGGCGGGCGTCCTTGTCCCAGCGAAGCCAATCAGAGGCTCGTTGAAAGGCTTCAGGGAAGTCAGCGGGATGCCCAGGTGCTCGAAGGCGTGAAAGTAGAGGATGTCTGAAGAGGATCCTTGATCTACCAGCACGCGCCGTACGTCGATCTCGCCTATGCGCGCCGTTATAACCATAGGCTCATCATATTCCACGGGCTTGAGCTCGTCGTGGTTGAAAGTGATAGGCGCGTGGATGTCTTCGTGTGAGCGTTTGACGCTCGTATAATGCATGCACATGATGGAGCGCATGATTTGTTTTCGGTTGTGGGGGGTCTTGTGCATGTGTATTCCCCCAGAGATGGTTTTCACGACGTTGCGGACGGGCGCCTCAGAATGCTTCGAGCCGCCGCTTCCGCCCTCAGCGACCTTCCTGTTCTTCTGATGGGAGGCGTCCCCATCAGACTCCGGCCGCTTCTTCTGCTTGTACTCGGCCAGGTGGCCGTCTCGGATTAGCTGTTCGATTGCATCTTTCAGAGAGATGCACTCGTCTGTGGTGTGGCCATAGCCGTTGTGATAACGGCAATGTTTGCTTGTGTCGCGTGGGCGACCGGTCTTTACCGGGAGGGGCTGGGCCACCGGAAAGAATTCAAGGGATCCGCAGGCGCGCAGGATCTCTGACCTGGAGACGGTCAAGATGTGGTATGTCGGGAACTTGCCCGTGAAGGGCGTGCGCTGGGCCCCTGGGGACGAGTTGGAAGAGCGGTCGTGCCTCTTCCACCTCCCGTTGCCATTCCCATTGGCGGGCTGAGCCCGGGTGCTTGTCTGGGCGTTCTGCATATCCTTCAACTTGCTGAAGCGGCTCTTTGAGGCAACCTGGTTATCCTCCTTAAGAATAAAATCCCGAACCTGTTTCAGCAGGGCGTCCAGGGTCTTGGGGTTGGCGAGCGCCAACTCGTTGGACACGTTGCCCGAGCGTAGGCCCTGCTTGAAAGCGTGGATGGCCACGCTGTCTTCTAAGTCCTCCACCTCGTGGCAGCGCTCGGAGAAGCGCTTAAGGAAATCCCGGAGGCTCTCGCTGGAGCCCTGAATAAGGTCCGCCATGACCGTGGATGGTTTCTTGTACACGATACTGGTGGCGAAGCGCTTAAGGAAGGCGGCCTCCAACTCATCGAAGTTATGGATGGAGTAATCTGGTAGGCGGGCGTACCAGTGAAGTCCTTCTGGACCAAGAGTGGTAGGAAAGAGCTTGCACTTCTTCCCTTCAGTGAGTGAGGCCAGTTGAACGTTTGCATGGAACGCCTTCAAGTGCAGATTTGGGTCTGCAGTTGGCTCGTAGGGTACCATCTTCACGGGCATCTTGAAGCGCTGAGGTACGATATCGCGCTGGATGGATACGGCGAACGGTCCCTTCTGGGGGATGAAGGTGCCCGGCTCGTCTTCGAGACCAGCGGCAGGTGCGGTTTCCTGGGCCGAGGCAGCCGTGGTGTTACGGCGGCCGGGATTCGACCCCTGTGGCGTGCTGTGAACAGAGAGGCTCTGGAATTCACGGCGTAGGGATTCTGTCTGCTCCCTCATCATGCTACGGAAGACTGCCATAATGTCCATGGCCTGGAAAGTCTAGCCCGTCGCGCCTAGCACTGTTAAACGGGCCGGCCCGCCCCGGCCCGCCCCGGCCCGTTACGGGCCACGGGCTAAACGGACCGAGCCGTTTAGGCCCGTTTTTAAACGGGCCAAATTTTTTAAGCCCAAGCCCGCCCATTTAGCGGGCGGGCCGGGCCGGCCCGCGGGCCTAAGCCCGTTTTGACAGTGCTAGTCGCGCCCATATCGGTTGGTGGTGCAACTCGAGAGGGTGCTCCCTCTTCTCGATGTTCCTCTTGCTCCTGATCTTCCTGGGAGCCAGTGGCGTGCTCCTGGGAATCAGAGGGTTCGTCCAAGAGCGGATCGCGAGGGGAGTCGTTATGAGCCATAACAAAGTTGAGATCACCTAGTTCAACAAGGTAAACGTTGGTGAGTTAGCTTTTGTAAAGAAAAAGCAATAGAGGACGAGCGTAAGAGCTCGTAAAGTTCAGCAGGTGAGGAGAGCGGTCCCCACGGACGGCGCCAATGATAAACTGGAAAATGACTGGCACTTACCTAGTTCACCGGAGAGGGCTGCGAGAGCCAAGAGTTTGAGCAAGAACATGCAAGAGCTTCACAGGGGGGCCCTGCGAAGTGTACTCCGACGCTCAAGTTAGTAAGAGAGTGATAAGAGAGTAAGAGAATTTCAGAGTGTAAGAAGTAGCTAACCTTGAACTGGTGAGATGGGCTCTATTTATAGAGCAGGGAGGAGAGAGGTGGTCAGCGCGCGGGGCGGACCACGTAGTTGGACACGATCTCCACCAGCGAAGATGGTGGAGACCGAGATTTGCGGAGCAAGGCAATCGTGGGTGATTGCGTGTCGTGTCTCTAGGCGGGCGCCTAGAAACTGGAGATCGTGGTTGAGTTGGTCCGCAGCCCACGATCTCCCGTAGCGTGGATTGCGGAGCAGGGTAATCGTGGGTGGCCACGTGTCATTTGGGGGATGGGCGCCAAGACCCAGGATGGATCATGACCGCCCCTAAGTGTGTTTAGGGCGCCTGATTGACTCGAGGGCGCTTCGCAAGGTGCGGAGGGGAGAAGAGGCCCGGTGCGAGGGCTGTTTAGGCGTACGCCCAAATAGTGATGTATCACTACCTAAGGAGTTTGGGTTGTTATAAAATTCCTCCAAAACTAACATGAGGATAGGCGCCTAGTTCCTTTTCTTGGGGTGCAAGATTTGATCTTGCATTTTAAGTTTAAGAGATAGGCAAATTTCGATTTATAATATAGATATTAAAGTAATATTTAAATTATGAAATCAAATCCTCATGACTCATTCCAACCAATAGGATTTGAGCAAATAAAGATTTGATCTCAAGATTTGATTTTGAGACTCAAATTCGATTTGCCACCTATTTATTTTTGAATTATAATATTAAGTTTAATATTATAAATCAAAAGATATATTGAGATATCTTAGGATATCCAATGTCTTAGAGATTTACTAATTGGATTAGGATTCCCTAAAACTAGGAATGAGAACACTATAAATAGGGCTCTAGGCGCCTAACACAAGAACAAGTCACAACACACATCAATTCTTGGTTAGACCAAGAATTTCGCCTAGAGCACCTATTGAGAGTGAAAATTCGCCTAGTCCTAATATTGTGAGAGTGAGTCGAAATTCTTGAAAGAGAATTGGACCTGCACCTGATAATATTAGTACTCCCCAATCAATCTTGATAATCAAGAACACTTCTTGATTATTCAAGAATCATAGATAGAGTTCCCATATTCACTTGGGAAGAAGTGAAGGAGGCTAGCACCTAGGCATCTGCCAAACTGCTCGTGTGGATCACCGGTAGAGGAAGGACACTTGAAGTGGACTTCTCAAATTCGCGAACACGATAAGTCACCGATTGAAATTAGGTAAACATCTTTACTTTCCTGGTATAAACATAGTTAGTGGATCCTGGAAGGAATCACAGAGTTAGCATATTTTATCAAGTTTTTTTTTTTATTTTTCCGCTGCGCTCCCTCTGTGATTTCTCAACAAGAAACTCCCTCAATTCTTTTAATTTGTATTTTGATTCGTTTTACGAGTGGGAGAGGACGTAAATGCAGAAAAGAAATCATGTTGGGGAGTGAATTATAATTTAAGATGCAATAGAAATAACCAATGTTATTAAAACCGAACCGGTCATTGAACCGGCTGAAGCAACGATTCAAGGTTCAATGGTTCAACCGAGGTTCAACCGGGGTCGGACCGCTTATAAATAAATAAATAATATATTAATAAATAATAGATCAACAAAATAACAAATTACTAATTATAATTAAAAAAAATCTAAATATAAAAGTCTAGATCTCAATTTTGTAATTCATCCTATTCACCCTATTAAAAAAATTAAAAACACAATATCTGCCATTTTTATTTGCTTACCCTATTCACAATAAATAATAATAAAATGATTCATCTTATTCATCCTATTATTTAGGCTTATTTTGCTTACCATATCCCCACTAAATCAATAATAAAGTGATTAATCTCATTTACCCTATTAATTAGGAGGTCATTTTAAAAATTTTCTTTCCCTATTCACAATAAATTAATAATAAAGTCCCTATTAATTAGGCCCCATTTTCTAATTTTTCCTTCCCTATTCAGTATTCACAATAAACCTAAACCCTAACAGGTTAAAAGAAACAAACACAGTAGCGGCTAACGGAAAGAAACACAGCAACACGAAGAGGAAGCGACATATGAGCACGAAGGATGACAGACAACAACTAAAACATTGTGTACCCTTTAAGACTTCATCTACAGTGGTCTTCTTTCTTTGCCAGCGTTCTTCATCTTCTATCTTTTTCATCTACAGTTGCGTTCTTCTTCTACTTGGCATCATCCGTTCAGATCTGATCTTGTTTGAAAATATATTATTCGTCCATATCTCTTGTATTTCATCAAAACCTTGTCTTCTTTATCATTTTTCTGATTTCTTCTTCATCTATATCTCTTTCTCTGCCCAGATCTGAGTGGTTCTTCCCCAAAAAAATTTCCCCAGATGTGAACCGGTTTTTTTAAGACCCGGCCGGTTCTTGCCGGTTTTACCGGTTGTTGATTGGTTTGAGCGGTCTTTGACCGGTTCTTTACACATCCAGTTCTCACGCTGAATCGGACCGGATTAGATGCCGGTTCACGGTTTAACCGGTTGAACCGTCCGGTCCGGTTTTAATAACCCTGGAAATAACGACTAAGATGTAGTAGAAATCGACTGCTAAGATTGAGTCACGTCAGCACTTTCTGTTAAATGCTAATGGAACGTTACCCTAGGGTACAAAAGTGGTAACGTAGTAAATCTCAGGGTAATCGAGTGTCAAGTTTTGTCTTTCAGAATACCAAAATGGAATGAGTCCTAACCACATGGTACCAAATGTACCTTTCCAATATAAATATATATATATACATGCTTATATATATTGATGAACTTTCTGGTCGGTCATAAATAAGATATATAATAAAATAAAATAGCCCCTCAATAAATAATCCCACAGAATTAGGGACCATGATTTCAAATTTAAATTTTAAATTGTTTTAAAATCTACTTATTCCATCACTCTCCCACAACTTATATTTTCAAATCAACAATTTTCATTTATCAATGATCAATTTCTTTTTAAGATTAAGTCGAGAATGATGAGTTGATGTCATCATCAAAGTTTTGTTTTCTATTCATCATCATAAAAAATTAACTAAACTTAAACTATTTATAATATTTTTTATAAATATAAATTTTTAAAAATTTCAAACTTTATATGCATATTTGTGTTCTGGTTAGGGTAAGCAAAGCCTCTAGTATATACATATATACATTTATATATGCTTGAGGAGCCGTCTCGTGGTCAATCGAAAATAAGATATATAAATAAATATATTTTATATTATATACATAAATATATTTAAATAAAAAATATGTAATTAACTATCCACTTTTTTGGTATCTAACTTCCTACTTCTTCCATTTCTTTCTCTAGCTATCACAATCCCACTCTTTTCTCCCCATTCTCTCTTGCCTTTCTCTAGGCCAATACTTGCACCACTACTAAAATTTTAAATTTCATATTATCCTCCACTTCCATTTTTGCATCAGTCTCACATCATTTTGTTCTAAACTCTAATCCATGTCTTTCTAACCATGACTCTAGGAATAGCTTCACTTTCTCTTCCGAGTTCCAACAACCATGATTAAGTGCGTGTTTTCATTTTTTATTACATTGGTGTTCTCTTTTGATTCTCTTTTTCTTCTTCCTTGTAGGCGAAGTCCAAAAAACTTGTATGAGATCAGTAATTTCACTTTTTCTTCCTACAACCATTATTAATTGCATTTTGGCTTGATTTGCTTTAATTTCTTTGGCATTATGCCTTTGATTTTCTTCTTCTTCCTTGCAGATAAAGTCCAATAATTGTGCATGTATGAGATCCATCAACCCATGGGCGATCTGGTCCCCTTCAATAACAAGGTAATTAATTTTTCTATGACTGTTGAACAATTCTTTTTTTTTTTTATTGAAATAATATTTCATTCCAAACAAATCAAAACTAAACAAACACCAATGATCAAGAGAAAAGAAATAACAACACCAGCAAAAAACTACATAACAACAAACAACACCAAAACATTAAGATAAACCATCAGCCTAGCATCTTTATCAATTATCTTATGATCCCTTCTCAAATATAATAACAAAGGAAGATGGAGGCAATACCACCCAATCCCAAGGGCACATCTCTTTGACACCATTCTTGGAAAACCAATCAACAATCAAATCAACGTTCCTTTCAACAAAATTTGTAGAAATATGCTCGAAAATCTCTGGCATTGCTAGCACATCCTGCAATATAGTAGAACACTCCCAAAGAGCATTTGTCTTCTTACTCTTCACTTCTTGTAACAACTCAAGACAGTCAATTTCCAGTCTTACCTTAGTCAATTTCCAATTCAAATCAACATTTTCTTCTCTCACCTTTTGCACTTCCTCCTAGAGTTTCAACTTATCATTAGCTTAAACTCTTACACATTTTTTACCAATATTAAACACAACTTTTCAAAGAAAGAAAACTCATTTACATTAAATTTAATTTATAGAAAAAAAATATCAAGCAATCATAATTTACCTTAAAGTCAATTTCTACCCATATACAAAAATATACATACAATTTTTTATATTTACCACAATCATTACATACTCATTTAAATAATTTCACATCTCAAAAATCTCTTTATCAAATTGTCCAAACATATTTCATTATCAAATTTATTTCTAAATCTCATTAATCCTGATATACACCCCTCGGAAAGTGAGGCTAATCACTCCTCGAAATTAACATCAAGATACAAACGCTACCCGGCGAGGAGACAACCCAAGCAAGTTCCCTCCCACTCAAGCATATTGGCATTAAATGCAAAGATCCTTGAAACCACGTGACCAGACAAGGCTATACCAGCCACTGTGTACGGTAGAACAAAAACACACACGCAAAAGGACTAAAACGCCCCCTGCGCGCAGAGATACGGTGAAAAGCACTCTTGGCTATCACTGACTCCCAAAAAGGAAGGTTGGACATCCCACTGCAGCCCAACAGTGATAGTTGTCACGTCAGAACAGTAAGGTACATCGACCTACTCCCTATGCATCCCCGAAAATACCCCTCACATCCCTTTGGGACCTCGTACCAACAAGGGACAAAAGGGAGGGAGGATAAATAGGGAGAAAACACACACTCTCACGTAACGACTCTCACTCTGAGAAAAATACAACTCATTCCTATTCTCTGATCTCTGTTCTAACTTGAGCATCGGAGGAGAATCGCAGGGAAACCCCTGTGCATTCTTACTTGTAGGATCCGACGACCCCAGATATCCTGAGACTGCCATCAGATTATGAACTCAAGGTTAGATTTACACTAATCCAGCTTTGTAGTTTTCAAATCCCATTTCAAAAACAATGCATCTAAAGTCCATTATATTAACAAAAACACTCCCAAAACAAGCCCATAACTTTTGATTAGTGGGGTAGCTATGAAGCACTGGTACGATAATTTAGGTGATGTATGCCTACCAGATTACAGATATGTGATAGGGATGCTTTGATACGTACTCAATGCGTATCTAGTTCATTTACTTTTTTTAAAAAAATCAAAACATTCAGACTTGGTATATTGGATCAGATCGTTCGCATGAGATCTTTGATCTATATTGGTTTTTATCTGAATTGATTTGACTATTTTGAAGTTCTACTCCAATAAAACGCAAGAATTCTTTAAATCTCTCTCAAATTTCTATTAAAGGCTTCTAAGAAAGAAGAAACTGCTTTCCGTTTCTAGGGAGGCAAAGAGAAGACACTGTTGCAGAAGCTTGGAAGTGTCGAAGAAGAAGAAGATAATTTGTGATCTCAAAGCTGAACTGACGCTTTTGATTGTGATGTGTTGAAAATTAGGCTTTTTGACCAAATATATATTTTAGTTTTAAAATAATTTCTAATTTATATTTATATTAAAATTAATTAGTAATATATATTTTGTTTTGCAGCTGAAATGACAGGGGCAATTGATTTTTTTTTTGTCGCAAGTCGTTTCCACGTGGAACGACTTGCAACCAAAAAATTTGTACGTAAGTCGTTCTAGCAACGACTTGCGGCATCCAAACTTATGCCTCTTCTCTTCATCATTTTCTTGCCATTCTCCCCTCAACTTTTATTTTGATTTTTGTCCTATTCACCTATTGTACTAGCTAGTCCCCGGTTATTCCCCTACCCAATCCCTATATATATAATTATTTATTAATTTTAGTTTAAACCCATATTATATATCTTATTTGATAAAATTATCTTTAATTAAAAATTATTATTTATTTAATAAAACATATAATGATTTATTTTAAAATTTAAACAAAACTAATAATAAAATTTTAATTTTAATTGTTTAATCTGATTATAAATCATATTTAATTATTGTAAAACAAATAATATTAATTTAATATAAATTTGGGGACCAAAAAATATAAAATTAGTTGAAATTTAGGGATCAAATAGTATTAATTTAGTACAATTTAAGAACAAAAAATGTAATTCAAATTCAAATACCAAATATAGTTGATAACTGAAATATTTTAAGGATTAAATTGTGTATTTTTATTATTTAAGAGTTGATTAATTGACTCGATGTAAATTTAAATATTCAATAGTAGGTTTTCTCATATAAATATGATATCTCTTGGTTTACAATAATTAAATATGATTTATAATAACATTAAACAATTAAAATATAAATTTATTATTAGTTCAATTTTAATTTTATCTTAAATCATTATACATTTGATAAAATAAATAATAATTTTTAGTTAAATATAATTTTATCAAATACAATATATAATATGGGATTAAACTAAAATTAAAATACTAATTTCATTAATTATTTTATTTATTATATACTTAATGATTTAAAACTTAATTTTCTATTTTTAAAATTATATATTGATTATTATCATTTTAGTAGTGTATCATTTTTTTTATGAAAAAAACTAATTTTTTAAATTTATATAAATATAATATATATATATATAATATTACAAATTGTATGTAAGTATGTAGATCGGGAAGGGAGAATAGGTGAGGACCAGGTAGGTGAGAGGATAGGACAATACAGAGGGGAGAGAGAATGGGATGAAAATATTGAAGATGAAGGGTTTTTTTTAAGTCGCAAGTTGTTCCGGTGTGGAACGACTTGCGTGCAAAACTTTTGGTTGTAAGTCGTTTTCACATGGGACAACTTGCGACAAAATTCTTTTTGATTTCATTCATTATTTCAGCCGCAAAATAAAATATATATTAGAAATTATTTTTAATATAATGAGAATTATTTTAAAAATAATATATATATATATATTAGTCAAATAGGCTTGAAAATTATCTAAACTTTTTCATGGTTGATTTTTTAATATTATAAGAACTGACGTTGTACATCACTACATGTCTATATCACTATATAACATATTTTCGAATTTAGATGACTGGTGAAGTTTTATATTATATTTATCAGTTTTATATTATATTTATGAATTATCCTATTCAATTTTATTTTTAATTAACACCCGCCTTAATTTTAATCTTCTATTAAATGAAAAAATTATTATATCTATAATATTTTTATAAATGTATTATCACGTACCTATATCTCATAATTTTAAAAATAAGTTGTACTCATACCTGTACTCATGCATGTATCGATGCAAAATCAACATAGGTGGGCAATAAATCACTTAGAGTCCAATTAAAAATTACATTTGTCTCAAATAATTAACCTTTGTCATAGGTTATCTTTAATTATTTGCAACCGAACGCAAATTCGTGCAATTTTCTACTCTTTGAAATAAGAGATTAAAACCTCTTTATTTGAATCAATGCTAAAAAAATAATAATAAATAGATTTGGGGGTATACATGATATTTGATATGTTGAACTCGATTGGCACCGAGTTTCTGATATTGAATGAAAACATCAAATGTTGTTTTTCCCTTAATTGTACTCAAAGACAAATTTTTTTTACAATACCCACCCAAGCTTGTTTCATTTAGCCAAACAAAGGGGGTGATGAAATATACAAGAACATTATTGCCCTTATTTTCTAGTCATCAATAATAGAAGTTGCATACTTGCTAATTAACTTGCATGTCTTGTTTGCCACATCTTATTATCGTTAAAATAAAATCAAAATGGTCTTTCTTTCCAACTAATGTTGTGTAGCATCGATACAACATCAATATAAAAATATGGTTCAACAATCAACACTATAATTTATGTTAAAATAGTTTCAACCATAATACATCAATTCACTAAAACCATGTTCTCCCTTACACCTTGTGCAGCCACTGCTTCTAACTTGTTCCAATTTCCAATTCTCTATCCCTAGTTTCCTTCTCTAAGTGCTTCCTCTGACAATCTTCAAATAGTTCAGCATCCATATCTAAAAACATTTTTCGAACATTGACTGTGAGACCATGGACTGCTGGGTTCCAATGGCCTCTCAAGTTCTTCTCCAATGCTTCAAAGATTAGTGGGAGTATTACATCTCGATTTTCAGCTATCAAATTTACAATGTGCTCATTGTTCCATAGATAAAGGGTTCGTTCAGCAACCTGCGGTGTAAACAACACTACATGAATATGCTTCACATGATACCAAACATATAATTGAGAATTTAAATTACTATAAGCTGCCCACCAAAACCACCACATATTAACTAATTACAAAACTAGGTTCAATGATAAAAAATGGCAATGTGGCATTTCAAATTGCAATAATTAAAACAGTGCATTGATTTGATAGAACTATATTTTATCTCCAAAAGTCGTCATTGGAAGCTTTGGTGACATCCAAAAAGCCACTAAACATTTAAAATTTGGACATTACAAATAGCATAGATACTACTATCTAACTAATAAGAATTCACAAGGGAGAATGTATATGAGAGGAGACAGGAAGAAGCTTCTTGGCTCAACAAGTTGAAACAAGAAAAAATTATGAAGAAGAGCCAAACAACTATAATTTAAAGCCCAAATACGCAAAATATTAATATTGGTATAGCTTATACCTCACAAGAGTTCGATCTAACATTTCTAATCTTCTAACTGCATACTCAATATTTAATAATTGATTGTGCAACAACTAGAGAATTATATTAACAAATAATAAAAAAGAATTTCCCATAAAAAAAAAACAAACAACAAATGCCAACATTTACTGTAAATCAATCCTACTCAAAATAAATGGCAATAAACCGACAAATACAACTTTGGAAGAAAGAATAATGTGTAGAAGAAGGTAGTAATAAATGTTTCCTGTCTATATTGCTTATTAAAGATAACTGATAGGGATTTTGTGAAACTAGACCAATATATATATATATATATATATAATTCTAGCCAAAGATTTTAAAATAAAAAAGAAATAGAAGTTGCGGCAATAATTTCTACAAGCATTCATGTTATAAACCCAAGTTTCAGAAAAGGAAGATGGTGAAACAAAATATGACTAGTTGCATCAAAGAAAGGCATGAAACATATAGTAATAAAAATAATTCTTGTTGACATGCCTGGAAGTGAGGGCTGTTTAAGCATTGGCTAGTTTTTCTGAAAAGAGAAACCATGCACCGTTGAAACTCAGCATTTTGAGTTGACTCCAAAACCTCCTCTAGTTCTGCGAGAAAAAGAACCTCTTTTTGGCAATTTGTAAGAGGCCAATACTTCAATAACCCCTTGATCACAGGATCAACTAACCTATAGTCTTTTTGAACAAACTGAACCACACAATAAGACAATTGTTGATGGTAAATTAAGATAGATTTTGGCTTGTGAAGTGGAATAAGTGTCCTGATTAGAAACATTCTATGCTCTTGCTTTATTGGCATGGTAAACCCATCTATAATACTTGCCAAAATCTCCAACAACTCAGCTATACCATTATGCCTCTGTGTTTCAAATATAAACTGATAAAATATATTACTGATTGCCTTCCTTATAAAAGGTCGATGAACCATGAAGTTCCCATATATTCGGTGTAAAATGGTTTTCAAATATTCACGTTCTCGCATATCCTCGGAATCAAATAAATCAAGCAGTTTCAAAACGAATATATGATCAAGGAAACGCTTGGCAATCTTTATATCTGTGTAGGATGACATAATGTACCTTAATAGAATCTCATAGGAAAGTTGTAAATGCGACCAAGATGGATCCAAATATACATCTTCATCTTCAGGATCCAGAATATCAGTAGTCTCTATATTATTGAAGGGTGATGGGGGCAAACATCGAAAAATATTAACAGAAACCATATGAATTAGCTCCTCTTGCATAGCTTCGGTTAATTTAAGGGACTCATATTGCATTAGATCCACTAGCTCACAAAGTGTTTGGCGTTTGATTTCCTTTTCACGAATGAACTTGGCATCATCTGAAAAATCACAAAGAATGCAACAAAGTTGAATTTTCTGTAGAAATAAACTTGGGTGTTCTGAAATATCAACCTCTTCGAAGAGAGTTAGTGGCTCAATCACGCCAGACACAGCCTGAAGCAAGTTAGGTGCATCCGAATTTGGGGTTGCTGCATTGGTGGCAATCCTAGAGGCATGGTTGATCACAACTTCTGATGATAACTCACACTCGTCATTCCTACAATTTTCATCGATTTCATCTTTATTCTCTGCTTTGGAATCTGTTTTTGTTAATCTCTTCAGCGAACGTATTCGGATCTTACTGAACATCTTCCCAAAATTAATAAATCCCTAAACGTTAGAATTTAGGGAAAATGAATCAGTCAACTCAATCGAAAATCCCAAGAAAGTGGAAAAATGGTAAAAAAAAAAAAAATCAAATAGTGGAAGATGTATACAAGAAGAATCGATGCAAGATTTCACAAAGCGAAGGCCTTGAATGTTCATCGTCTGAGTTCTATTGAGAAGAATGCCAATCATCCAGCACGTGGATGAATGAAAAAGCCGAAAATGGCTCACATTGGAGGCATTCTTCATTCTTGTAAAATGAAAAAAAAAAAATGTGAATTTGTATCGGCAATATGAGTGTGTTTTGGCTATTTAGACATGAGAAAATTACAATACACAGAATTTGAGTGGCATTAATGGAATTAAACATATTCATGATGCCCAAAATTGGGGTAAAAATATTTAGAATTTTGGATGACAAGGGCAAATATGACTTTTGAGTTTTGGCTCTAAATTCTAAAACCTTCGTGAAAATAAAAGACATCCCAAATATTAGGCTTCATTTTTTCAGTTGAAAATAAAAAAGGTAAATTACACTTTGGTACCCTGTGGTTTGATCCTATTTCACTTTGGTACCCTGTGGTTTAAAACTTGACACTTTGGTACCCTGTGGTATTCTCCATTAACACTTTGGTACCCTTTGGGGTTATTTTGTAATTTTAACCATAATAAATTTTGAAAAAATTACATATTGACCCCAAAAAATTTTCAAAAATTACAAATAGGTCCCTGGATACATATTATCTAGGGACTAAAATGAAAACTTTTTAAAAAATTTGGGGTCAATATGTAATTTTAGTAAAATTTGTTGTGGTTAAAATTACAAAATAAACCCAAAGGGTACCAAAGTGTTAATGGAGAATACCACAGGGTACCAAAATGTCAAGTTTCAAACCACAGGGTACCAAAGTGAAATAGGGTCAAACCACATGGTACCAAAGTGTAATTTACCCAAATAAAAAAATTAATCTACTATATATATTAGTACATTGTTTTCCTCTTGCGCTTGTGTAATCAGACTCTTCCAACTTTAACCATTTTGCATAGACATCACTTTATGGTTCAAGGATCATGTTGTTTTCGTGACATTGAAAGTGAGGATCAAGAGCATTTATTTTTAGTTTTCCTTTTACCCGAGCCATCTGATTTGGTCATCCTACGTTGCTCCAGACCACAAATTTCGTGAATCGATTTTACATATTCTTTACACTCATCATAATACTTTATAGTTTCCTTCTGCTTCAATTGACACAATATTTCTTGACATACAACTTATTGTGTCTATTTGGAAAGCCGAGAATGGGGGAGTAAATTGAAATTTGAATAAGTTTGTTTAAGATAAAGTTCATAAAATTTTAATAAAATATTAAATAAAATAACTATAGAATATCAATGTAAGAATATGAGGATAGATATATTGTTTTATTAAGGTTTTATAAACTTTATACTAAACTAACTTTAGCAAATCTAACTCAAATGAATTTGAAGGATCATCCATGCGTCCAATTGAATTAATAGATCAAATATTGCACGCAATGCACTTAGAAAATTCTGAGGCCAACCTCAGACAACTTGTAACCCCAAAAGACAATTAGAAAATTCTGAGTTGTTAGTCAAAATAATCAAGAAAATAACTCAAGATGAAAGTAAATTGGGTAATAAAAACTTTTAAGAAAGCCTAAGTTCCTAAAAAAAATAGGTTCCTTTAAGAAATAGAGGTTCTTATAAATTAGTTTTCTTAACTAAGTTTTTCAAAAAATATTTTCCTCTTTTGTGAAAAGTGAAGTGCAAAAAATATATATAAAGGAGTTAAGGAAGAGAAAACTACACCACAATTTTATAGTGGTTCAGATAAAGGTAGATTCATTAAATGTTCCCTTATCCTACATCTACTTTTCAATCACAAAGCAAGAGAGTCTCATAATATTTTGGCAAAACAAACTAATCGCGCATGTCATGAGCGCGTCAAAAAGACTGGCTAGATATAGTATAGTGAAACTTGTCGAGTCTGTTCTCAAAGGATTCCTCGAATATGGAGTATTTAAAGTGAATTGGCAAGCAATTGATTGAATTGATAAGAAAACTTATATACTTAACTAACAAAATTGGTCTTTAAAATGATTTGCGTTAAGAACTAAAAGAACTACCAATTAAGGACTAAAATGAATACGAGAGAAAACTATGAAAATGGTGATAAAAGTTGGAGAAACACTCGGAACTTTGAACTTTCATCTATCATCGCACACCAAAATATATAGGAAAACACATTCTAGACACCAAATTGACATAACTATTGTCATACCCGACATTGAGGAGAATGTCTCTAATAACTATGGAAAATGGAGTCGCCACGAAATTTTATAAAAAAAACTTGAAAAAACAAGTTTAGAGAAAACTCGATAAAAATGGTAGATAAGACAATTTTAGAAAAAAAAAATGGTCTTGAACCAAAGACGGGTTCGAGAGCACATTTGATTTCTAGGAAAAGTATTAGACACCCTATAAAACCCCTCTAATTAGCACGTTACCCCAAACAATTATTTTGAAAATAAAATGGCCAAAATTTTATATATAATTATCCTTAAGCACATAATAAACAATCCTTGAGACCAGAATTGACAAATGAATATTAAATTGCAATCTAAACAAATTATGAAAATATATCAACATTCACAGTAATGGATTCAAACAATTTAATAAGAGAAAACAAAAGTTTGAATTGGACTCAGGTTTTTAAACCTAAGGCCTAAGTACTATTATTGGAGATCAAAGTTCACATACATCTGAAACAATTTGATAATTTGAAAGTGAGGTAAAGGACTTACGTGGAATCCTCACTTTATTGCTGAAATAGAGGGTTAGAGCATTAAAATGATAATTATAATAATTATAAGCAAACCCCAAAAAAAGATGAAAAAGCAAGTGTACATTGATTCCAATTTATCCGCATAGTTTAATATTCTATAGTGAATATTAATTTAAGAGAATTCAATTTATTGTTGAAATTAATTAGGATTTAATTTAGTCCCCAAATTTTAGTTGACTTTACACTTTTTGGTCCTTAAATTTGTATTAAATTTATACTATTTGGTCCATAAATTGTTACCTTTTGGTCCTTGAATTTGACTCAGGGACCAAATCGTTGGCAATTATAATAATTCAAGGACTAATTAGTTGACACGGTGTAAATTCAGAGATCAAATAATAGATTTTTTTTCAATATTATTAAAAAATTAATGTTATTACATATATATTATTTTTTTAAAAAAAAAACAAGATCTTACGATCCTCGATCCGATCTTCTGATTCGATCTATCTTGTGCTCTTTCCAATCCTTAGTAAGATCTCGATCTTGATTACCTTGGTTAGGACTAAAATAAACTCAAGAACGCACATTTATAACCAACATTTGACCTAAATAAAATCTTAAATGAACTTGAACAAGACAACTAGACAAGAGTCGAAATCCAATTTGGCAAAACAAAAATCAAGGGGTGTAAAGAAAAGTCTGTGTGAGTGTGAAGTGTGCAAGGAGTTCAAAGAAGTCCGCTAAACTAACCTTTAACTGAAGCCGTGAACGCAAACTAAACTAATCTCCCCGTCTCGTACTCCATCCAAACCAAACACGAAAGGAAAGTTCAATTTTAATCCCATAATTTTTGTTAAGGTCTCAATTTGGTCTCATAACTTTTTTTGTTACACTTTTGGTTTCATAACTTTGCAAAACGTTACAGATTTGATCTCGTAACACTTTTAGTCTCATATCTTTTGGTCAGGTTACATAATTGATCTCATACTTTTACAAAAAATTTCACTATCAGTCCCACTTAATCCAAATGTATGAGATTAATTCTACACTTGACTCAAAAATATGAGACCAATTCTACAACTTGATCAAAAAATATGAAACTAATTCTGTAAGACCCAAAGATATAAGACCAAAAGTACAACACACGATCAAATGTGTAATCTGAGCAAAAAAAATATGAGACCAAAAGTGTAATAAAAAAAAATTATGAGGCTAAATTGGGACGAGAACAAAAATGATGGAACCAAAAATAGAGTTTGTCCAACACGAAATAACGTGTGGCTCCTAGGCAGCCTCACGTGGTTCATTCTCTCACAAATCTCACAACGCCTTCCCTCCAATCCCACAGGAAGGAGATTCCTTGGAATCTTCTTCTTCTCCAATCTTGATTCACCTTCTTCCTTAACTTTTCTTCCTTCCTTCTATCTCATATCTCCGAACCCACTATATACATACATACATACATACATACATACAATTGCATTAATTAATAATAGCTGCGAACGACAACGTCAGAGCCTAGCTTAAGTTAGCCAGAATGAGGGCTTTGAATTCGCATTACGTTCTGATCGATCTTCACTCTTCGTGGCGCTCATCGAACCATTATTTTCCCACCACTTTGGTCTCTTCGTCATTTCGTCGAACACGTTGTGCGCACAAACCAATTCGGTCCTCCAATTCGTCTTCTGCTTCGATTGGGTCGCCGGAAATCCGAAGACCCTCCGACCGCTTCTCTTACGGAAATGGATCGTCGCCTCAGAATCTGCCTTCAACTTCGTCGGCTGCTGCTTCCGAGCTGGAGCTTTTTCTCGATTTATTGCCTTTGAAAATGAGGAGGGAATTGTATCATCATCATGAAATTGGAGACCTCATAGAGGTTGTGATGGATTTGGGTAGGAAGCCTCTCGCTAGATTTCCATCGGGTGATTGGGAAATCTCGCAACAACCCATAAAGCATGAGGATTTACGCCATGCCATTTCTAAGGTAGGTATGTTTGACCACTTTCTTGTATAATTTTTTAGTTTAATTCCCAAAGGAACTTGTCAGGTTAGTAGGATGAGATAGTATCTCGCTTTAGCTTCACTTGTACTTTTGAATAAAAAATTTAAATGCGGGAGTGCATCCTGATGTGGGTCAGGGAGGAGTTTTAACAATAATATAAAAAAGATTGCGAGTTCAATGACTTTTGAAGGTTGATAAAGTTTGATGTAGCCAATTTATTTTATTATTTTATTGTTTCAACTGAAGTATATAATCTATCTTTTTTAACTTGAAACAATTTTGATTCTATTAGGCATATGTAGTCAAACGTGGCCCTTAACTCTTTATGAAAACGATTGACGTCTTTCCGAAAAGAACTCATCTAACAGAAGATCCTTTCTATAATTGTATCAACGTTTTTGGAGTTAGAACTATGTGTGGAAGTTGAGATTTATTGAATTTTTGGGAAAACATTTATCATTTTTTAGGTTGGTGAGTTTTCTGATGACAACCGATCGGGTATTGATAGCTCTTTACATCGTATAAGTGCAATTCGTAATCGTAAAATGCAAATTATTGGTCTCACATGCCGGGTGGGTCGAGCTGTAACTGGTAGTGCAGAAATCTTACGTGATTTAGTCGAGGATGGAGGCTCTATCTTGGTAATAGGACCTCCTGGAGTTGGTAAAACTACCTTAATCAGGTAAAACTTGTTAAAGAATCAATTTGAGTGGGTTTTTTATTTTGTATATACTATATAAAGCTAATTCATTTTGCAAAGGCCTTTGGCATATTGGTACTTTCTAGTCCTGTGAATGCCAAATATCATGTGTACAATTAAGATTAGTGTATTTGATTGTATTCAGACAGCTTTAGCCGTCAAATATCACTGTCCTTTTACTCGATTTGTATTAATTTATAATGTGGCTTTGTTTGTTTAGAGAGATTGCTAGGATGCTGGCTGATGAGTACATGAGGCGTGTTATCATCGTAGATACTTCCAATGAGATTGGGGGTGATGGAGATGTCCCCCATACAGGCATTGGTCGCGCAAGGAGAATGCAAGTTCCAAATGTGAATATGCAGCATAATGTTAGTGCTAATCTCAATCTTTTGGCTTGAAGTTTTAACCTCTTTTGTATTGTAAAACTTGCCAAATTTTCTCTGCTTGGTGATATTACTTATGTTGTTCCATTTGGCAGATTATGATTGAAGCAGTTGAAAATCATATGCCAGAAACCATAATAATTGATGAAATTGGAACAGAGCTGGAAGCATTAGCAGCCAGTACCATTGCTCAAAGAGGAGTACAATTGGTTGGAACAGCTCATGGAATGACCATTGAAAACATAATAAAAAATCCTTCGTTACAGATCCTCGTAGGTGGTATTGAGGTAAAAAGCGGATCTTTCCTCTTCTTATCTTCCTCAGTTTTATTATATATAATGATTTTTATATGCATATGCATATTAATCTGCTTTTTAGTTGTTCCATTTTGAAATAGTAAATCAAGTTTGAGTTATGCAAGAGTATTTCAAAGAGATATGTACAGTGCTTGTCACTTCAGTAGTTTTTGATGGACATTCATTTCAACAGAGTGTAACACTTGGGGATGAGGAAGCAAGGAAACGGAAAGTGCAGAAGACAATTCTTGAAAGGAAAGGACCTCCTACATTTACTTGTGCTGTAGAGATGATATCTAAAACTGAATGTCGGGTTCATCATAGATTAGATGCAACAGTGGATGCCATTTTGGCGGGTACTCCTCAATTTCCTTCAGAGTTTCACTAAAATTTAACTGCTTCATTACTTTCAAATGTTTGTAAATTGCTGTTACAAAAAAAATAAATGTTTCTAAATTGCATTTCAAATTGAAAAAAAATTGTGTTATAGGAAAATCTCCATTGTATGAAGTCCGCCAATGGGATGATTTTGCCAATGATTCAGTGAAGTATGTTACAATGCTTGAAAAAGACAATGAAGAAAGACCTTATTCAACTGATGATGATAACGTCGATTCTGAGGTAAAGTCCGGTGAGAAAGATATAGATCATACTCCTACATGGTCCAAGAAATGGAGCTCCACTAGATTTGGGATCAAGAGGAGCTCTCCAATGCAAGTGTATACGTACAAGGTAAATTATTCTAGTGTTTGCACACTATGCTTGATAATGTAAAATTTGTTTAATTGGGGCTTGTTATCGAGGACTTCATTACTCTGTTTCAGTCGGTATGCTACATGGTTACGAAACTTAAAAAATTATATATCCATAAACTAGTCCTAATGCTTCTATTTGGACAACGTTTTCTCCTTAATTGTGACAGATCCTTGAAGCTGATCTTCTACAAGTAGCTAAGGTGATGGGACTTGAGGATTTAATAGATGTAACTGGTGACATTGGAGCTGCTGATGCAATTCTTGCATCCAGTTCTGAGATACGACAGAACCCATGGATCCGTGGTGTGGCTAAATTCCACCAGTTGCCCGTATTTGTTATCAAGGTACCTCTCACTGCTTTATCTTCTACATCATTATATTTCTCATATTTTTTATTTTTGATTTCTTATCATTTCAAACTATGCAGTCAAATACCATGGCACAGATGGTCAAGGCAGTACGGATGATCCTTGGGCAAGAATCATTTGGCCCTATGTCGAAGCCATTTAGTGACTCATTAAATATTGAAATTCAGGATGATGAACCAAAGCGTAAACCATCTCTGGAAGAGATTGATGCGTTGGAGGTATAAGCCCTATTTATTAGCATGTGAATTGCTCTTATTTTTTAAATTCCATAACCTGCTTGCAATTGTGGATCATGTGTGTACTTTGCAATCTAATATCATGATTTATACATGCATCATTGCAATGTTAGCATAAATTGTAAATTGATTCTAAGCATGGTTATTCTTCATGCTATTACGAACTCAGTCTCTGTAAGTTGGAGTTAATTTAAAATAAAAAAGTAGTACGGAACCTGACTTTAGGAGGTTTGCTTGTTGTTTATCTTCTCAAACATCCAAAATGCAGTGAAAATTATTTTTTGCCTCAGAATTTGATGAATTAGAAATCTGTAGGCTACTAAATTTTGCTTGCATGTTGAAAACGGTCTCTGTTATGCTCATCATTAGGAATTTAATGTATCCTTGAATATATGTAGTGAAACTTTTTTTCTTATTCAGTTAACTTCTTTGCTATACAGGTGTAGTGATTCTTTATTGTTCATAAGTTGTTATGTGTTTGAAATACTCCATCCTGCATGAAAGCATTTTGATTGTTCTTCCTTGAAAGAATTTATTAGGAGAGGAGATAGAAGAAATCAAGAAAAGAAGAGGTTAAGATATCATATGGGGAAATACACGGAAATGTTTGTTCATGGGGCCTCGCTTATCCATTAGGAATCATAGAAATGCCAAAACAGTTTAATCTGAATCTATTTTGTAAGTCTGTTAGCGGCAGTCACAGCTGTGTGTAGATAAGATCTGAATGTATAAGTAAATCTTAGATGATTGCATATATGAACTTATATGTCTCTACCTGAGCAATTATTTGTGTGCTCTGTGTCCTAACTGTTCATGCGTTTTGGCACCATCATCAGATACAATGATTATTGTTGGGCACCTTTTGGCAATTGAAATAGGGTCTCATGAATAGGAAACAGATATACACTTTTGAGACCAGCATGACTTTCTGCCTTAATTGCTGCCAGTTCTCTGATAGATGCTTGCTCACATTTATTTCTGCTCCTTTCTAATAACAACATACTTTGTGAATACTATTTACTAGGAGGCATCACATCATGGATTCTTTCAAAGCATATGTTGTAATTTTGTTGAAATTCACGATAATAATCATTTGAAAACTACTGGTGGATATAATAGTAGTTTGCCTTTTCAAAAAATGGTTTCAGAGAATCATCATGTCTTCTTGTTAACTAATTAGTTACAATTTTTCTTCACTTTTCTGACAGGAGGTCCGACTTGCAATAGAGTACATTGTGATCCCTGGTGGGGAGCCTGTGGAGCTTCTTCCCCGACGTTCCGAAATAATTGCCCGGCAGCTCGAGCTAGTGAAAAGCTATCAGTTGTCAGCTGAAAAGTCAGGTACAGAACAGAACCCAAGGTTGCAGATTCTTCCTTTGAAGTTGAATGCCAAAAAGTCTACAAAATCTGGTTCTTCTAGCGAGATTAATAGTACTACCAAATCAGTTTCTGGTGTTGGCAATGGTACCAGTGTCAACAGGCTTCCTCTTTTGCCTGAATAAGTAAATTATTCTTTCAATCTGAACATGCCATGAGCTCGTGGCACAAATGTAAACAATACTTGTACAGTCATGTAAAACACCAGTTCACCAAAGCAATGTAACTTTATTACTCGTTTCATCATAGATATATAATGCCCCTTTTACACTCTTTTTGGTACGAGAAAACAGGGCACAGCCCAACAAAATATTTTTGTAACTTTTAATAGTGTACAAAAAAAGTTAGAAGAACACCTGGTGTCATTTTTTTATCCCCATTTTTTTCTTGATTTTCTCATGGACACTCTAGCAAGGCGATGATTTGATTTATTGGTATCTCATGGCGTAGAAAAGTCAGGTAGACTTGCTAATTCTAGCGCAACTCAATGCGTTTTCAGAGTTCCCGACCATTTCTTAGTTGGTTCTTTTGGTTGGTATCTCATTTCAGTGTTTGATGCTTGCATTTGGCGTTTGGTGTATCATTCGAGTTGCTGTTCGAGCCACCATTTGCTTGTTTAAGGTTATTCTTTGGTTCCTGGTTTGGTTTGCTATTCAAGAGTTTGCTTTGCTGCTTTGTTTGCTTTGGTTGTGGAGTTTTGAGATTTTTTGGTTCTCATTTTGGTATCTTTGTTGAGAAGGCTATTTTGACGGCCAATAAAATTATTTGTATTTCCACGGATGAATATGATCAATTTCTCCGATATCAGGTAAACTCTCATGCTACAACTATTATTGAATCAGGTAAATCCACTAAATGTCTACTTTCATTATCTTCTAAATGGATTATTAATTCAGGAGCTATAGATCACATGATAGGTAATCCAAACCTCTTCTCGACTTTTCAACTTTATCCTTCCACTTCTCATGTTACTTTGGCAAACGGTTCCACTTCTCGTGTCCTTGGTTCTAGAATTGTCAACACTATCCCCTCACTTTCTTTATCTTTAGTATTGAGTTTACCCAATTTTTCATTCAATTTGCTTTCGGTTAGTAAACTCACTCGTGCTTTAAACTGTGTCATCTCATTCTTTCCTGACCACTGTCTCTTTTAGGATCTTACGACAAAACAGATTATTGGTAGAGGACATGAGTCTGGAGGATTATATGTCTTGGAATTGCCACAATCTGTTGCATGTTCAAGTGTTCTCTCCCCTTTTGAGGTGCATTGCCCTTTGGGTCATCCTTCCCTATCTTCTCTTAAGAAACTTTATCCTCAATTTACCCCTTAAGGCTTTCAAATCTTTTAAAATAGGCCACTTCACCATACTCTCTATCTTTGTTGGGTCAACTTGAACACCCTCAGGAGAAATTATATGACCCAAACACATTTATTTAAGTTTATCATCATTTGGTTTTTGTGCAGCAAAGTAAGTGTAGTTTGCAAATGAATGAGATGTGTTTCAAAATCAGGGTTGTATACCAGAATGTCGTCAAAGAAAATGAGAATAAACTTTCTTAGGTTCTCTTAAAACCTCATTCATTAAGATTGAAAAGTGGAGGGTGCGTTGGTCAGCCCATAAAGCATCTCCATGAATTCGTAATGACCTTCTTGTGTCCTAAAAGTTGTCTTTGCCTCATCTCCAGCCTTGATACGAATATGATGATAATCTTATTTTAAATCCAGCCTGAAAAAAATCTTATACGAATAGGGAAGTTGTCGGGTATGGTTAACTTGTTCAAGGCCCGATAGTTGACACAAAACCTCCAACTCTCATCTTTCTTCTTTGCTAAGAGTCTCAAACTTGAAAAGGGACTTGAGCTTTGTCTAATAGTTTTCACGACCAACATCTCCTTAACTTATCTTTCAATTTTTATAGTTGAGCTCCTACTTTTAAGTTGATGGAATGATCATGCACTCCGGTGGAGGGTAGCCCTTTTGGAGCTTCACATACTGTCAGCAAATTTTGATAATAAAGCATTGATGTCCTATATGACATTCCAAAATTTTAGAATTTAATTTTTGAGGGTTTAAAAATAAAATTAGTAATTTTCAGAATTTTAGATAAACTTTTACGCTAGTTTTAAATAAGTAAAAGGGGGTTTTAGGTCAAAATATTTAGAAATTAGTAAAATCAATAATAGAAATTTCCACATTTTATTAAGCTTGTGATAAAAATTTGGGAACAAACAAAGTTTAAAATTTCATCTAAATTTTTCTCAAGACTCGACAAATGATAATTCGAAAAAGAAACAAAAAGATGATCGAGGTAAAATTTTCAAAACCAAATTATATATTTAAAATCTACTCATTGAGATGAGTCCTACAATATAAATTTTTTCAAGTATTTGTTTTTAAATGAGTTTTTAGGGACTAATTTGAGAAAATATTAGTATATTCTGGGTCGGCCCACAAATACCAGAATCTGAGGCACTGTAACTTAATAGAACTTCACCCCCCCTAACTTCCATAAATTACAAAAAGATCCCCCAAGCCCTTAAATTATCCCACACGACTCTTTCTTCTCCATTTTCCCATACTTTCTCGTCTCACTTTCTCTCTCGCCACCCAAACCACTCAGCACCGCCACCCACCACTCCTACCACCTCCGACCACCTTCTCCGGCGATCAGACCGCCGTCAACCTCTTCGCCGGCGGCTTTTGCAGTTGTGGCCGCCGCCACCCTCCTTCCTTCCTCCCTAGGTGAGTTTTTCTCCATTTTCACTCATTTCGTCTCTCCTTCTTAGTTTGTTTAAATTTCTAGTTTTTCTCTGGTTTGCTGTTGTTTCAAAGTGAATTGTGGTGCGATTATCACTCTAGAATCATGCCATGGTTGATTGAGATCCATATTTCCATTGTTCTTGGTTGATTTCTTCCCATTTCCCTTCCATTCTTGCCTTTTTCACTTGGAACACGGAAATTTCTGCTATGAGCTCGTTTTTGCTGCTTCCAAATAATAAATTGTGATGTTTAAGTTACTCTAAATCAACGATTAAATGCTTGGCTTCAGACTCACCAATCTTGGACCCGATAGAAACTTAGGGCAAACTTGAAATTGGGGTTTTTAATTAAATCTCTTTGTTTTCTTGAAATTTTTGGTTTGGATATAGCTGATCCCACCTAGTGAGAAAAGGCTTTGGTTGTTGTTGTTTTCTTGAAATTGTTGGTTTGGATAAGTTCATTGGATGATACATATGAGTTCCAATTCATTGGTTTGAATTTAGAAAGAATATTTTGAAACTTGGTTGTTTTGCTCAAAACTTTGAAGTTGCATTTTGCTCCCTAGGAATGATTTTGATGGTTTTGATGAACTAAAAGGATTTCTTTGGAGATTCTCATATCATATTCTTGATTTTAAAGTGTGGAAAACAAAATGCCTAAGTTTAACTTGAAAGGATGAAAGTGCCAAGTTTAAAGAATGAGCCTATGTTCTTGACTTTGAAGTTTGTTTGTGAATTTAACTTGAACTTGTGGATCTCCAAACTTTGCTAAAGCTCCCAAATTGTCACCCAATCCTTTTGTTGGTCTTTTGCTTAGGATGAAGGATTCAAGGGGGATGTGGTTAGAAGTTAGGTTAGAAATTTGAATGTGGGCGATGTGTTAGGGTCTTTCCTTGTCTACTTACAGAGTCAGATCTTTGGGTCACTTGAGAGTTAACTCTTGGATTGAATAATTAAACCCTTGTTGTTTATATGTCTAGATTTGCCGGCATCGATTGTATATCAAAAGTATTTATTATTTTCATTTAGAAGAGTTGAGCATCAATGATCCTAAAGGAACTTAATAAAATCCATATAAGCATCGGCAATAACAAAACAAGGGAAAACATAATAGAATGTCATTCAACAAAACTAGTACATAATACACGCTCAGCTGATGCTCGTTGAGCTTTGGGAATGAGCACTTTGGTGAATTCTAAATCTCCCGTGTTAGCAATGATACAATAGCTAAGCGTTAGAGTTGACCTTAGGATGACCAATAGTGGCAAACTGAGACTGAAACAAAGAAACCCACACAGAATCTAGAAAGGCTCTTATACCATGTAAATTGAGGAATCGGAAAATCACTTTCCTCATCATATTGCCACTGAAGAAAGCACCTATATATATATACAGGATATGCTCTATATAAGTAAGCTATAATCACCTTACTGCACTATGTTAACACTTGAGCAACCTGGGTAGGCATTCACACCTTTGTGTTGTGTTGGGACTTGGGATGATGTAACTTAAAGGAGGGAAATGATTTTTGAAGGTAATTGAATTACTTTATACAAATCCCTTGTTTAAATTATAGAGTATATATTTTAAAATTTCGTGGTAATTTAATCAAGTAATTTTACGAAGAACTAAAATTTCACCTAAATAGGTGGAGTTTGAAAGTTCTTCTTAATTTTGGAAGAATAATTTCATATATTATTTTTAATATAAAAATCTAGATTTTAATATTTATATATTAACACCAACACATGAGTATGTTCGTCTTGTACACTCATATATGCAAATATATATGTCTATTTATACTTGTACAGTTATTTGTAAATAAATATTTATAAACTCATTCACAAACACAAGCACACACACACGTACATAAATGGAAAAACATATATATGAAGACATTATATACATACATACATCTACATATATATGATACATACACTCCCAGACACATACATATTTTTTTTTTGGCCAGATCAGACACATACATATACACACAAACATATATATATATATGTGTGTGTGTGTGTGTGTGTAAATATTTACATTACATAATTCTATAAGGAATTTTGCAATTTCATTGATTATAAAAGAAAAGAATTTTAAGTACAAGAAATTTAAATTTCAGCGATTTAAATACCTTGCATTTCAAATTCTATAAAATTTCAAATGACGCAATCCAAATGCAACCTAATGTTCCTTTTCTTCCTAATGATATGCTGATCATATTTCTTCTACATTTTATTTGTGGGGTTCGGACCTATAGACATTGATCAGTTAAACTATTTTCCTTCTATTTGTCACCTTACTCTAAAACTACTTGTTTATCTTGTGAAACTTCTTTTCTCCCAAGTATCTGCTGGGTACATGAGGCATCTGATTTTCCAAAAGCAGAAACCTATTTATAAGATGTTTGGTGATGAATATGAAATTTGTTTTACCAGTCCTATATAAGATTGGGATATTAGGATTTTCTTTTCTACATATTAAGCTTTTTGATTTTTTCTTTTTATAAATAGGATTTCCAGCACTTGAGAAATTATGATATCCATGTTACCTAAGGCCACCACCTAAGTATTACCAGTATCCTGTTTCTGTGAATTGCTTATATTTTTATTCTTTTGAGTAGTTAATCTGTGGTAACACTTGAACAATTGAAAGGCTGGTAATCAGTCCCATGTTTCCCCTTTCCAGGAATCAATGTGAAAATGGATATGAAAACAAAGAGGAGACCAGTTATTGAGAATGGCGATACAGGAGATGACTTGGTTTTAAATGGGAATGCAGATAGTGTTGGTCCTCTTGTCAGGCATGCCTTTGAAACGGGGTGCCATGATGGCCTTCTTAACCAACTGAATTATGTTGTGAAGAAAAAGGAAGCTGAAATTGAGGAAATGTGCAAGACACATTATGATGAATTCATCCTTGCAGTTGATGAGCTTCGTGGTGTGTTAATTGATGCTGAAGAACTCAAGAGTGAGCTCCAAAGTGATAATTTGAGGTTGATGCAAGTTGGAAGTGCCCTTCTTGTCAATCTCGAGGAGCTTATTGAATCACATTCCATGAAGAAGAATTTGGCTGAAGCGATAAAAATGTCGAAGTACTGTATTCAGGTGCTAGAGCTTTGTGCCAAGTGCAACCATCACATTTCTGAAGGCCAGTTTTATCCTGCATTGAAATCTTTGGATTTATTGGAGAAAAGTCACTTGCAGCATATTCCTGCCATGGCACTCAAAATGGTGATAGAGAAGAGAATTCCCTTAATAAGATTGCACATTGAGAAGAAAGTATGCAGCCAAGTTAACGAATGGTTGGTCCAGATAAGGAGTTCCGCCAAAAATATTGGACAAACAGCCATTGGTCGTATTGTTTCAGCTCGCCAAAGGGATGAGGAAATGCTAGAATTGCAGAGAAAGGCCGAGGAGCAAAATATGTCAGGGGCTGGGGATCTAGCATATGCTTTGGATGTTGAAGAAATTGATGAAGATTCTGTAATGAAATTCGATCTCACACCTCTTTATCGAGCTTGTCATATTCATGATTGTCTGGGCATTTATGAGAAGTTTCGTGAATATTACTATAAGAATAGAATGTTGCAATTAAAATCAGACTTGGAATTATCTTCAGCACAACCTTTTGTTGAATCATATCAAACATTTTTGGCTCAAATTGCAGGGTTCTTCATAGTGGAGGATAGGGTCCTGAGAACTGCCGGGGGTCTCTTGGTAGCTGATCAAGTTGAAACCATGTGGGAAACTGCTGTAACTAAAATTTCTTCATTGTTGGATGAGCAATTCTCCCATATGGACTCTGCTACCCATCTTCTCTTGGTGAAGGACTATGTCACACTTCTCGCTTCTACTCTTAGACAGTATGGATATGATGTGGGCTCACTTCTTGAGGCGCTTGATAACAGCTGTGACAAATATCATGCACTTCTTTTGGAAGAATGTCGGCAACAAACTATTGATGTGCTCGGAAATGACACATATGAGCAGATGGTGATAAAAAAGGATATTGACTACGAGAATAATGTTCTGTCATTTAATCTTCAAACTTCAGACATATTGCCTGCTTTTCCATATGTAGCACCATTCTCCTCCATGGTACCTGATTCTTGTCGCATTGTGAGATCCTTTATCAAAGGATCTGTTGATTACCTGTCTTATGGTGTTCGCTCCAACTTTTATGACATTGTGAGGAAATATTTGGATAAGTTTTTGATTAAAGTATTAAATGAAATATTACTTCATACTATCAACAGTGGCAATATTAGTGTTTCCCAAGCCATGCAGATATCTGCAAACATAGCTGTTCTTGAAAGAGCTTGTGATTTTTTCCTTCAACTTGCTGCTCAACTATGCGGCATCCCAGTCCGATCAGTTGGAGTGCCTCAAACTACTTTAACTGCAAAAGCAGTACTGAAGACTTCAAGAGATGAAGCTTATCTTGCTCTACTGAATTTGGTAAACATGAAGATAGATGAGTTTTTGGCACTTACAGAAAATGTTAATTGGACTTCAGAAGAGATAAGGCAGGATGGAAACAACTACATGAATGAAGTGATTTTTTACCTTGATTCTCTTATGTCCACAGCACAGCAAATTTTACCCTTGGATGCTGTGTACAAAGTAGGGATTGGAGCACTTGAGCATATTTCCAATTCTTTTGTGGCTGCTTTCCTTAGTGATAGTGTCAGGAGATTCAATGCAAACACAGTTATGAGTATCAACAATGACCTCGAGAAGTTAGAGTGTTTCGCCGATGAGAGGTTCCATACTGCTGGCTTGGGTGAAATTTACAAGGATGGTAGCTTCAAGAGCTCCTTGTTAGAAGTGCGGCAATTGATTAATCTTTTGCTGAGCAATCAACCTGAGGACTTTATGAATCCTGTTACAAGAGAGGAAAATTACTATGCATTGGACTACAAGAAGGTTGCTACGATCTGTGAAAAATTTAAGGATGCTCCAGATGGGATCTTTGGAAGCCTTTCAAATAAAAATGCAAAGCAAAGTGCTAGAAAGAAATCAATGGACATCCTCAAAAAACGACTGAAGGATTTCAATTGATGCAACATGGGGAAGCATTATTTCCTTCCATTTAAATTTGGGTATGTTCGTAGAGTATTTTGTGGATGCTAACATTTTGATTTTTGAGAAAATTGAGGTTCGTTTATTTTATTCTGGCATATTCTTTTGTCTTTATTTAATTATTTTGATCATGCTTCGTTCAAGTTTCGTGCCCTCTCAGTCTTGGGCGAAGAAATGCTCAATGAGCAGTGCTCAAGTAAGGTTCATGACTATAGTGAGTTTCCCACGGAAGACAAGTATGAAACTATGAGTACTATAAATTGGCTGAACTGTAACAAAAAGAGGAACAAAGACAAAAATTAAAATGGGTGAACGATTTGGTCTTTGGATTAAAATAATAGCCATCGTCTATTTGTTTTTTCTCTATATTACAATTGTAATTATTTAATTTCGCCAAAATAAATTTTAGACAAAAATTTGACTTTTTGGCCATCTAATTTTTACCTATTTAACACATTAGTCCTTAATAGAAAAAATAAAAGTTAGAAACATACTTAATTATTCCAAAATAATCCTATTACATTATTTAAAATCAAATTTTTAAATATGTTAGTTGAAATTGTTTTTTGAATTTATTTAGTTATTTTTTTAATAAGAGGGATAAAAATTATTTTTAATAATAAAAATATAATATTAATTAGAAAAAGAAAATATAAAAAATACATTATTATTATTATTTTATTAAATATTACAAATAATTAAAAGTAAAATATTAATTTTAATGATTTAGAAAAAGAAAATATTTAAAAAAATAGGTGAAAAGTAATGTGAAGGACATAGATTGTTATAAGTATAATACATGAGGGTGATATAAAATGACCAAAATACTCCTTATGTATATTTGAATATATATTAAGTATAGGTAATTATGGTTGAAATTATGTGCTAAAATCATAAAGAGTTTTTTTTTTTTTTTCTGTCAAGTGAAAATTGCTAACAAATGAAGTCAAATCTTTTCATGAAAGTATGTTTGGAAGTTGGAACCAATTTAAAATATCATAAAAACATGTAAAATTAATCTAAAACAAATAAAAAATAAAAGACCAATTTGAGACTTTGGTCTTTTTTCTTTTGTTTTTACTTTGCTATATTTAATTATACCCTGGTACATCAAATATATATATATATATTATAAAAAAAACATATATATATATATAGTATAAAATATATAAGAAAGTCACAATGAAAGACATTTCATCAAAACCCACCATATATATATATATATTAGACCTACTATTATTTCTAGGTGGATAACTTTGCAACAATTTAATAAGTTTATATTTTTTACATCTTAGAATTACACAATTAGATTTTTCTAAATTGTTTTTGGACATGTGATTATGGTTATTGACAAACTTGTAAGAAAGAAATAGCAATGTAACTTTACCTATGTCTACTTATATTAAATAATTTCCTAAGATAGTAAGCTAGTTCTTCAGCCACTCAAACAAAGCCAAATGATTGGCAGCTTTGTTTTAAGACTCATACAATATAGGTCTGCTTCAAATTCTTCCGCCCCCTTTTTTTCTTGGGATCAGCACTAATCAAGGCGTTCACAAGTTCAGAGTCCTCTTCAGTTATCAGTATCTTGGCCTTACTAGGGTCAGCAAGCAGCAGCTTTGCTAAAAGATATCCTGATATCGACCAAGTTTGAAACAGCCGCGCTTGTTTCCCAATCAACCGAGCACTCTTGGTGTCATAATATTCCGGCCACTTGTCTCTTGATAACCGTCTTTCGGCAATCTCAACCGCTTTTGCAGCAACATGTGGTCTGTTTATCTTTATGCATGCAACTGTAAACTGAAACAGGGGAATTGTGCTGTTCTTAAAAACAAATCAAACCAACCAGTTTGTTCCACTGAATCAAGTAGTAGTTCTTGTTTTATAATAAATAATAGGAAAACAGGCCAAGAACTGGAAGAGTTGGCCAGACAGTTCATCGATCCAGCTAAACCAGTTTTTTGGGAAATGGATCCTCTACATTTCCTCTCTCTACATTTCTTGTAGAGTATGAGAGAGAAAGAGAAAGTGTAGGTCCTATATATTATTGTTTCATAGGATCCATACAGCCACCACCCCATTTTATCATTGATAGTTTTCTTGCATACCATATTTCATTGAAAGTTTATATAAAACAACAATATTTCAATAACAAAAATTACAAATACTTATGTGTTTCTGATTTATTTAGCCAATCATAAAGCGTTATAAATCTATCTTTGTACAAATTTTAAAATTTCTAGCAATCGTTAATTGCTTACATGAACCAATAACCTATGTGGAGTCAAGAGTCTTTTTTCTTCTGGTAGAATAAGGGGCCAAAGCCCAAAAACAAAAGAAAACTCAAAAACAGAACAATTAGAAGCCACGGAGTTAGTAGTCATTTTGATAAGAGGCATAGAGAAATCAGGTGCATAATGAAGGCAATCGAGGTTAATAATTACATGTTTAGATGAAAGAAAGTTCATACTGGTATAGGCTTAGACTTCGTCTAAGCAAAGGTGGAAACAGTATTGAAATTATGAAAATCAAAATAGCTTCATCAGACTCTCAGTTGCAATATTATCAACTCTAAATATAACCAGCAATATAGGTTTATAGGGAGACTAAACTATACTGCTATGAACTAAAATCCTATTTTAGCACCTCACGTATTATCTTCTCAAGTTGATTTCTTATAGAAATTGGTAACATATTATTGTTAATTGATGACACGCAACGTTAATCAATGAAGTAATATTTTAATAGGCATATAAGCAATTTTTATATTAACAATAATAATTGTTAATATAAACAATAATATTTTAATAGGCATATAAGCAATTTTGGAGACTTCATGTAAAATCTTAAAAATATAGAATATTACTTATAATTGTTAACATTGATAGCAAAAAAGATTATTTATTTGATAATTAATATGCCATGTCATCAACTAATAGTGTTACATTTTCAATTAACGCTATCAAGTCATGAATTTAGTTAACAGTTATATGAAGGGAGATTAAACTACACTGTTATGAACCATAAGACCTTGCTACAAATTTTGAAAATCAACTTTACATGAGTCAAAGTTGTAATCTAGCCTTATCTTGGGAGTATGTTTTGTTATATTTGAAATTTGGTGCAATAAAGCAGTTATTAAATTTCAGTTAAGAGATTATATTACACTTAAAAATTGATAAAATAAAATTATATTTAGACACTTGTAAGAGGACTAAAATTAATTCTCCCCAAGTTTTTCATCAATAAAAAGGTAAAAGAATTAGAAAATTATGAAAGAACAGAATTTTTCAACTGTAACTAACCTGCCAGAGCAGTGTCGGCCAGGAGCCCGCATTGTGGTAGGACCAAGGCCTGCAGTGACAAAAATTAAATGTTTTAACGAAAAAAAAATTATGAAATGATTAAAACTGCAAGCATTATAGAAAGATACTATACGTGTTCTTAGGATCACTCCCAGTGGTTATCTGCCACTCCAGACCTTCAAGAGCAGGATAACAAATCTTAAATGGCATATCTGCCACCAAATCTAACCATTTTGCCTCAATAAGATCCAATATGGCATGGGACTGTTCCTCAGTTGCCAAACTGCTTACAACAGACCACAAGTTTCCAAGAGAAAAAAATCGAAAATCCATGTGAGCTGGTTGCAGGTTTCCAATTAAATAGCCTCCTTTGTTAGGCATCCATTCCACTAACCAAGGACAAATCTGATCCGGGTATATGTTGAACTTATTAACTGCATCATATGAGTACTCTTCTGTTTTGTAACGGTAGATCTCATTTAGTTTTTCCAAATCAATCCAATAATATTCCCTGATATGAAACGAAAGAGCCACTAGACGATTATTCAGTTCTCGGATAAGATCAGCAGATCCATCCTCTGGAGCAAGCATCTCACGTGCAGAAAGTAAGGCAGAATAAAAGAGTGCCTACAAGCAGAATAATACAACACAATGAAAAACAGAATTAGATGGAAAATGGGAGTGAAGGAAGAGTGCTGAATAATTTTATTGATGTGTGTATAACTATATCTATATACAATGATCCTAACAGAATAGAAATCATGGAGAGCTATTCAAATAATATTTAAAAAGAAAGCTACTCGAAATTTAAACTAAGTCTGTTGGAGAGAAAATAGGGATAGCTACCTTACAGATAACAACTGAAATATCCTAAACTATAGGCGACAGCTACCATATGAGCTGTTAAGAATAGACATCACAAAAGTGTCACTTATGAGTTGTCCTTTATTTTTTCTCATTTTGATGTATACATGAAATTTTAGAACTGTATTTTTTTTTTTTGGTTAAAAAATTTTAGGACGGTATATGTAACATCCCGTTATGTTCTCAAGGACTTTTTTGCATAGATAACAAATTTAAGGGGCTTCAAGTCATTGAGGATGTGGGAGTCTTTAATTTATACCTTGGTGAAAGGGATTAATGAATGTAGAAATGGATGGAATAAGGGTGAGATTATAAGAGAATGGGACATCTAAGGACTAAATTGCAAAACTAAGAAGTTGTGTAATTGTAAGTAAATGCAAGTATGAGTATGAAGGAAAGGTATGAAGATGTTGTAAATGGAACGGGGAATTGAATTGTGGAGGAAGAAATAAGTTTTAAGGGGTTTAAAGTATGTATTTAAAAGAATGAAGGATTTATAAATAGAGAATTAGAAGTGAAGGGGTGAAGAATTGTAATTTTGGCTGTTTTAATAAAAGAAACAAAAGAGGAATAAAAAGGGAGAGGACGTCGGGCAGTAGGGAAAAAGAAAAAGAAAAGAAAAAAGAAAGAGAAGAGAAGAAGAGAAGGGAGAGCTCTCAAACCCACTCAAGAAATTTGAGGTAGGACACTTGTTCATTCCCTCCATAGTGTCAATCTCTATATTCCTTCTTCTCGATGAAATTCTTTGGGGTAAGATCTTGCTATAATTGTTATTGATGGTCGATTCATGTGATTCTTGGTATCGATGTGTCTCGTGTTGTTTGAATTTCTGGATGCATGTTGTTTTTACTTAGGGTTTGGAATGGTAATAAAGTTTGATGTTTGATGATGAAGTTTGGTTTTGAAAATGTGTGAATTTTAGAATACTCAGATATATTCTCATTAGGCTAATTAGACTAATATATACAAGGCTCCTATTCTAATTTAGGGAATAAAATAAAATACATAATAAATATGATAAAGCCTATTTACAATTACTAAAAATAAATAATAAAAGGTAGATCACACAATAGGGTCACCAACACTCCCCCTCAAGTTGGTGCAAAGATGTCACACATGCCCAACTTGAAAACTAGTGTGTGAAACATTTGTTTACTAAGGCCTTTAGTAAACACATCGGCAAGTTGCTTCTTTGACGCCACATAGCACAAATTGAGGATGCCACTAGTAACCTTCT
>QANZ01041526.1:9213-35737 GCA_003254925.1 Chamaecrista fasciculata | reverse complement strand
AGCTGATGACTAAACCCATGCAGGACTCTCCGGGTCATGTCCAGCAACTCGTAACCACCTTACGTAATTGCACCATGACTCTCGTACGAACATCTAGTGTATGCATCTCATGCACCGAGGTCATGCTGGTCTTAGTTCAGTTCAAGCTCCCACTTGAATGAGCGACCAGGGACAGTTTAGATTAATTATCTCATAATTAATCACGGATTGTTATCATAGTAAACATGCTAATCATATGATAACCATTAATTTATCTCCATAAATTAATTGATATGTTCTCAACATATCTATAAAATGATTGGCCCTAGGGCACAATCTCCAACACCACCAACACAACAAGAAAATTCATAATAAGTTCATATCAATCTAATTAAAGAAAGAACAAGACATTGTAAGAAATGTAGCCTCGTTGGTAAAAAGCATATGAACTAACCGAAAACTTTGTATCACAAAAGGATATGAAGCATCGAGGGACGTCCACAATCTCTAAAGACGGTTTCGCTGGCGACCTGCAACAAGCACGACGGGGTGGGGCCCCGTAATGCTACTTAGACGATCAAGTCAGACAGAGCAGAGAACTATACAAGATTAAGTTAAAGGCAGAGAGTGAACTTACCTTGATCCGAACACTCGAGCGACATTTGCGTTCATTTTCGATGATCAGTAATCCCTAATCCCTAACACCTAACCTTAACCCTAACCCTTACCCTAAACCCTAAACTCTAAATCCTAATTCCTAAATCCTAAAACCCTAAACCCTAAACAATAAACTCTAAACTTTAACCATAAACCATAAACCCTAAACCCTTAAACCATAAACTATAAACCCTAAACCTTAACCCTAACCCCTAAGCCATAAGCCCTAAACCCCTAGCCCTAAGCCCTAGTCCTAAACCATAACCCAACCCTAAACCAAAAACCCCGAAACTACTAGCACCCACCAACACAACAAGAAAATTCATAATAAGTTCATATCAATCTAATTAGAGAAAGAACAAGATATTGTAAGAAATGTAGTCTCGTTAGTAAAAAGCATATGAACTAACCGAAAACTTTGTATCACAAAAGGATATGAAGCATCGAGGGACGTCTACAATCTCTAAAGACGATTTTGCTGGCGACCTGCAACAAGCACGACGCGGTGGGGCTCCGTAATGCTCCTCAGACGATCAAGTCAGACAGAGCAGAGAACTATACAAGAGTAAGTTAAAGGCAGAGAGTGAACATACCTTGACCCAAACACTCGAGCGATATTTGTGTTCATTTTCGACGATCCCTAATCCCTAATCCCTAACCCTAACCTTAACCTTAACCCATACCCTAAACCCTATACTCTAAACCCTAAATCCAAAACTATAAGCCTAAACCCTAACCAATAAACTATAAACTTTAATCGTAAACCCAAAACCATTAAACCCTAAACCTTAAACCTAAGCCCCTAAACCATAAACCCTAAACCCCTAACCTTAAACCCTAGCCCTAAACCCTAAGCCTTAAACACTAAAGCTTAAACTCTAAACCATATATTCAATACCGTAATCCCTTAAACCCTAAACTATAAACCCTAAATCCCAAACCCAAAACCTTAACCCTAAATTATAAATCGTAATCCCCTAAACCATAAACCCTAAACCCCTAATCCTAAACCCTAAACCCTAAACCCTAGCCTAACCCTAGACGACAAACCTCTAACCTACTAGCACCCACCAAAACAAGAAGAAAATTCATAATAAGTTCATATCAATATAATCAAAGAAAGACAAAGATATTGTAAGAAATGTAGCCTCGTTAGTAAAAAGCATATGAACTAACCGAAAACTTTGTTTCACAAAAGGATATGAAGCTTTCAAGGACGTCCACAATCTCCAAAGACGGTTTCGCTGGCGACCTGCAACAAGCACGACGGGGTGGGGCCCAGTAATGCTACTTAGACGATCAAGTCAGACAGAGCAGAGAACTATACAAGATTAAGTTAAAGGCAGAGAGTGAACTTACCTTGATCCGAACACTCGAGCGACATTTGCGTTCATTTTCGATGATCCCTAATCCCTAATCCCTAATACCTAACCTTAACCCTAACACTTACCCTAAACCCTAAACTCTAAACCCTAAATCCTAAACCCTAAAACCCGAAACCCTAAACCCTAAACAATAAACTAAACTTTAACCATAAACCATAAACCCTAAACCCTTAAACCCTAATCTATAAACCCTAAACCTTAACCCTAACCCCTAAACCATAAGCCCTAAGCCCTAGCCCTAAACCCTAACCTAACCCTAAACCAAAAACCTCGAAACTACTAGCACCCACGAACACAACAAGAAAATTCATAATAAGTTCATATCGATCTAATTAAAGAAAGAACAAGATATTGTAAGAAATGTAGCCTCGTTAGTTAAAAGCATATGAACTAACCGAAAACTTTGTATCACAAAAGGATATGAAGCATCGACGGACGTCCACAATCTCTAAAGACGGTTTCGCTGGCGACCTGGAACAGGCACGACGGGGTGGGGCTCCGTAATGCTCCTCAGACGATCAAGTCAGACTGAGCAGAGAACTATACAAGAGTAAGTTAAAGGAAGAGAGTGAACATACCTTGATCCGAACACTCGAGCGACATTTGCATTCATTTTTGACGATCCGTAATCCCTAATCCCTAACCCAACCCATACCCTAAACCCTAAACTCTAAACCATAAATCCTAAACTATAAGCCAAAACCCTAAAGCTTAAACTCTAAATCTTATATTCAATACCCTAATCCCTCAAACCCTATACTATAAACCCTAAATCCCAAAACACTAGCCTAACCCTAAACGACAAACCCCTAACCTACTAGCACCCACCAAAACAACAAGAAAATTCATAATAAGTTCATATCAATCTAATCAAAGAAAGACCAAGATATTGTAAGAAATGTAGCGTCGTTAGTAAAAAGCATATGAACTAACCGAAAACTTTGTTTCACAAAAGGATATGAAGCTTTCAGGGACGTCCACAATCTCCAAAGACGGTTTCGCTGGCGACCTACAACAAGAACGACGGGGTGGGGCCCCGTAATGCTACTTGGACGATCAAGTCAGACAGAGGAGAGAACTATACAAGATTAAGTTCAAGGTAGAGAGTGAACTTACCTTGATCCAAACACTCGAGCGACATTTGCGTTCATTTTCGATGATCCCTAATCCCTAATCCCTAACACCTAACCTTAACCATAACTCTTACCCTAAACCCTAAACTCTAAACCCTAAATCCTAAACCCTAAAACCCAAAACCCTAAACAATATACTCTAAACTTTAACCATAAACCATAAACCCTAACCCCTTAAACCCTAAACTATAAACCCTAAAGCTTAACCCTAACCCCTAAACCCCTAGCCCTAAGCCCTAGCCCTAAACCCTAAACCAAAAACCCCGAAACTACTAGCACCCACCAACACAACAAGAAAATTCATAATAAGTTCATATCAATCTAATTAAAGAAAGAACAAGATATTGTAAGAAATGTAGCCTCGTTGGTAAAAAGCATATGAACTAACCGAAAACTTTGTATCACAAAAGGACGGTTTCGCTGGCGACCTGCAACAAGCACGACGGGGTGGGGCCCCATAATGCTACTTAGACGATCAAGTCAGACAGAGCAGAGAACTATACAAGATTAAGTTAAAGGCAGAGAGTGAACTTAATTTGATCCGAACACAAGAGCGACATTTGCGTTCATTTTCGATGATCCCTAATCCCTAATCCCTAACACCTAACCTTAACCCTAACTTTTACCCTAAACCCTAAACTCTAAATCCTAATTCCTAAATCCTAAAACCCTAAACCCTAAATAATAAACTCTAAACTTTAACCATATACCATAAACCCTAAACCCTTAAACCCTAAAATATAAACCCTAAACCTTAACCCTAACCCCTAAATCATAAGACCTAAACCCCTAGCCCTAAGCCCTAGCCCTAAACCCTAACCCAACCCTAAACCAAAAACCCCGAAACTAATAGCACCCACCAACACAACAAGAAAATTCATAATAAGTTCATATCAATCTAATTAAAGAAAGAACAAGATATTGTAAGAAATGTAGCCTCGTTAGAAAAAAGCATATGAACTAACCGAAAAATTTATATCACAAAAGGATATGAAGCATCGAGGGACGTCCACAATCTCTAAAGACGGTTTCGCTGGCGACCTGCAACAAGCACGACGGGTTGGGGCCCCGTAATGCTACTTAGATGATCAAGTCAGACAGAGCAGAGAACTATACAAGATTAAGTTAAAGGGAGAGAGTGAACTTACCTTGATCCGAACACTCGAGCAACATTTGCGTTCATTTTCGATGATCCCTAATCCCTAACACCTAACCTTAACCCTAACTCTTACCCTAAGCCCTAAACTCTAAACCCTAAATCCTAAACCCTAAAACCCTAAACCTTAAACCCTAAACAATAAACACTAAACTTTAACCATAAACCATAAACCCTAAACCCTTAAACCCTAAACTATAAACCCTAAACCTTAAACCTAACCCCTAAACCATAAGCCCTAAGCCCTAGCCCTAAACCCTCACCTAAACCTAAACCAAAAACCCCAAAACTACTAGCACCCACGAACACAACAAGAAAATTCATAATAAGTTCATATCAATCTAATTAAAGAAATGTAGCCTCGTTATTAAAAAGCATATGAACTAACCGAAAACTTTGTATTACAAAAGGATATGAAGCATCGAGGGACGTCCACAATCTCTAAAGACGGTTGCGCTGGTGACCTGGAACAAGCACGACGGGGTGGGGCTCCGTAATGCTCCTCAAACGATCAAGTCAAACAGAGCAGAGAACTATACAAGAGTAAGTTAAAGGCAGAGAGTGAACATACCTTGATCCGAACACTTGAGCGACATTTGCGTTCATTTTCGACGATCCTTAATCCCTAATCCTCATTCCCTAATCCCTAACCCCAACCCATACCCTAAACCTTAAACTCTAAACCATAAATCCTAAATTATAAGCCAAAACCCTAAAGCTTAAACTCTAAATCATATATTCAATACCCTACTCCCTTAAATCCTAAACTATAAACCCTAAATCCCAAACCCTAAACTTTAACCCTAAATCATAAACCCTAAGCCCCTAAACCATAAACCCTATACCCCTAATCCTAAACCCTAAACACTAGCCTAACCCTAAATGAAAAACCCCTAACCAACTAGCACCCACCAAAACAACAATAAAATTCATAATAAGTTCATATCAATCTAATCAAAGAAAGACCAAGATATTGTAAGAAATGTAGCCTCGTTAGTAAAAAGCATATGAACTAACCGGAAACTTTGTTTCACAAAAGGATATGAAGCTTTCAGGGACGTCCACAATCTCCAAAGACGGTTTCGCTGGCGACCTGCAACAAGAACGACGGGGTGGGGCCCCGTAATGCTACTTGGACGATCAAGTCAGACAGAGGAGAGAACTATACAAGATTAACTTAAAGGTAGAGAGTGAACTTACCTTGATCCGAACACTCGAGTGACATTTGCGTTCATTTTCGATGATCCCTAATCCCTAATCCCTAACACCTAACCTTAACCCTAACTCTTACCCTAAACCCTAAACTCTAAACCCTAAAAGCTCAACCCTAAAACCCTAAACCCTAAACAATAAACTCTAAACTTTAACCATAAACCATAAACCATAAACCCTAAACCCTTAAACCCTAAACTATAAACCCTAACCCCTAACCATAAGCCCTAAATCCCTAGCCCTAAGCCCTAGCCCTAAACCCTAACCTAACCCTAAACCAAAAACCCCGAAACTACTAGCACCCACCAACACAACAAGAAAATACATAATAAGTTCATATCAATCTAATTAAAGAAAGAACAAGATACTGTAAGAAATGTAGCCTCGTTGGTAAAAAGCATATGAACTAACCGAAAACTTTGTATTACAAAAGGATATGAAGCATCGAGGGACGTCCACAATCTCTAGAGACGGTTTCGCTGGCGACCTGCAACAAGCACGACGGGGTGGGGCTCCATAATGCTCCTCAGACGATCAAGTCAGACAGAGCAGAGAACTATACAAGAGTAAGTTAAGGGCAGAGAGTGAACATACCTTGATCCGAACACTCGAGCGACATTTGCGTTCATTTCCGACGATCCCTAACCCTAACCCCTAACCTTAACCCCAACCCTTACCCTAAACCTTAAACTCTAAAGCATAAATCCTAAACTATAAGCCAAAACCCTAAAGCTTAAACTCTAAACCATATATTCAATACCCTAATCCCTCAAACCCTATACTATAAACCCTAAATCCCAAACCCTAAACCTTAACCATAAATCATAAAGCCTAAGCCCCTAAACCATAAACCCTAAACCCCTAATCCTAAACCCTAAACCCAAAACACTAGCCTAACCCTAAACGACAAACCCCTAACCTACTAGCACCCACCAAAACAACAAGAAAATTCATAATAAGTTCATATCAATCTAATCAAAGAAAGACCAAGATATTGTAAGAAATGTAGCCTCGTTAGTAAAAAGCATATGAACTAACCAAAAACTTTGTTTCACAAAAGGATATGAAGCTTTCAAGGACGTCCACAATCTCCAAAGACGGTTTCGCTGGCGACCTGCAACAAGCACAAAGGGGTGGGGCCCCGTAATGCTACATAGACGATCAAGTCAGACAGAGCAGAGAACTATACAAGATTAAGTTAAAGGCAGTGAGTGAACTTACCTTGATCCGAGCACTTGAGCGACATTTGCGTTCATTTTCGACGATCCCTAATCCCTAATCCCTAACACCTAACCTTAACCCTAACTCTTACCCTAAACCCTAAACTCTAAACCCTAAATCCTAAACCCTAAAACCCTAAACCCTAAACAATAAACTCTAAACTTTAACCATAAACCCAAAACCCTTAAACCCTAAACTACAAACCCTAAACCTTAACCCTAACCCCTAATCCATAAGCCCTAAACCCCTAACCCTAAGCCCTAGCCTTAAACCCTAACCTAACCCTAAACCAACAACCCCGAAAATACTAGCACCCACTAACACAACAAGAAAATTCATAATAAGTTCATATCAATCTAATTAAAGAAAGAACAAGATATTGTAAGAAATGTAGCCTCGTTAGTCAAAAGCATATGAACTAACCGAAAACTTTGTTTCACAAAAGGATATGAAGCTTCGAGGGACGTCCACAATCTCCAAAGACAGTTTCGCCGGCGACCTGCAACAAGCACGACGAGGTGGGGCCCCGTAATGCTCCTTAGACGATCAAGTCAGACAGAGCAGAGAACTATACAAGGTTAAGTTAAAGGCAGAGAGTGAACTTACCTTGATCCGAACACTCGAGCGACATTTGCGTTCATTTTCGACGATCCTTAATCCCTAATCCCTAACACCTAACCTTAACACTAACTCTTACCCTAAACCCTAAGTTCTAAATCCTAAATCCTAAACCCTAAAACCCTAAATCCTAAACAATAAACTCTAAACTTTAACCGTAAACCCTAAACCCTTAAACCCTAAACTATAAACCCTAAACCTTAACCCTAAGCCCCTAAACCATAAACCCTAAACCCTAAACCGTAACCTAACCCAAAACCAAAAATCCTGAAACTACTAGCACCCACCAACACAACAAGAAAATTCATAATAAGTTCATATCAATCTAATTAAAGAAAGAACAACATATTGTAAGAAATGTAGCCTCGTTAGTAGAAAGCATATGAACTAACCGAAAACTTTGTTCCTCAATAAGATATGAAGCTTCGAGGGATGTCCACAATCTCTAAAGAGGGTTTCCCTGGCGACCTGCAACAAGCATGACAGGGTGGGGCCCCATAATGGTCCTCAGACGATCAAGTCAGATAGAGCAGAGAACTATACAAGATTTATGTTAATGGGAGAGAGTGAACTTACCTTCATCCGAACACTCAAGTGACATTTGTATTCATTTTCGACGATCCCTAATCCCTAACCCTAACCCCTAACCTTAACCCCAACCCTTACCCTAAACCCTAAACTCTAAACCCTAAATCCTAAACTATAAGTAAAAACCCTGAAGCTTAAACTCTAAACCATATATTCTAATCTCTAATCCCTTAAACCCTAAACTATAAATCCTAAATCCCAAACCCTAAACCTGAACCCTAAATCATAAACCCTAAGCCCCTAAACCATAAACCCTAAACCCCTAATCCTAAACCCTAAACCCTAGCCTAACTCTAAACGACAAACCCCTAAACTAATAGCACCCACCAAAACAACAAGAAAATTCATAATAATTTCATATCAATCTAATTAAAGAAAGAACAAGATATTGATGGAGATTGTGCCCTAGAGCCAATCATTGTATATGTTTGATTAATTTATGGATGATAAATTATGTCGTTATCATATTATTAGCATGTTTACTGTGATAACAATCCCTGATTAATTATGTGATAATTACTCTAAACTGTCCCTGGTCGATGTTTGGAGATGTGATAATTATGAATAATTATGTGATAATTATTCATGTGGGAATGTGAATGATCTAAGACCAGCATGACTTCGGTGTTTGGAGATACATGCATACGATGCTTCTCGAGAGTCATGGTGCAATTATGTAAAGGGTTACAAGTTGCTGGACCGACCCGGAGAGTCCTGCATGGGTTTAGTCATAAGCTTGTCTCTCCTGTACACCTGTCACGATGCCCTTAGACCTGAGGTCTTGACTATTCCGGCGTTGTAGATGTTGAACTTTGGCCTAGTCCAACGTTGCCCGTAACAGGGTAGCCATACAGGCTAGGTACGAGTTTAGTTGTTTGTCGTGCTGAGGAATGTGGTTGACCAAGAAGGAATTTTGTCCCTCATTAAGATGAGAGATATTTAACTGGCGCCCTCGATGAGTCTGTCCAAGGAATGTGTGGCCACACAGGGTAATGGGACTAACTCAAGGAATCGAGAAAGTTATGGTATGGATTAAGGATGACTTTCCCGTTCCTTATCCATGATCAAAATATCATGTGACAATAGGGATTATGACAAGGTGGTACTAAGGTTAAGTCATTTGTGTTAGAGCGATAACTCACGTGTTTTGGGTAGTAGTGATGGCTTGCTAGAGTCTGCTCTGGACTTGTGAGTCATAGAGATGACTTGCTGCCAACTTCACGTGAGGCCTGCTGGGTCACACATGAGCAGGATCAAGTTACCGTAAAGGGACACGAATTAGGGTTAATTCGTGAGTCACTTTAGTTACACGATTTAAGACATAGTTGAATGTCTTAGGACATGAAGTCTTGTCCTAAATAATATCTACATTTGTGATATTTAAATTTGTTAGACAAGTTTAAATATATTGATTGTTAAATAGTTAATTTGATTAATCTATTTGAAATTGAATTCTTATTTAAAATATTAAGGAATAATAAATTGAATAAGCCTTCTAAAAGTTAGGGGATTATTGATTTATTAAATTCTTTAATATTGGACAATGAGAGAGAGAGGGTGGCGCCTCATGGACCTTAATTTAATTAATAGAAATGTTTTGTTAATTAGATTCAAGATTTGAATTTGAATTCAAGATTCAAATTTTGAATTAAGATATTGGGGTAATATTTTAATTTAATATTGTTAGGAAAATTAATAAGTTGGTTATAACTTACTAAGAGTTAGGGTTGTTATTTTATTTATTATAATCCCATAAAAGAATTAAGGAATGGCGCATTCTACCAAGATTCTAGGTGCAAGATTTGATATTGCATTTTGAATTTAAATTGAGATATTAATGTAATATTTTAATTGAGAATTCAAGTCCTAAATTATAATATCAATGTAATCTTATAATTTTCTGATTATATAATTCTCTAATTTAGGGATTCTCTAATTAGAATTATCAATTCCCTAATTTCAAGAGTTAGACTCTATAAATACATGAGCAAGTCGACATTCCCAATACACAAGTGAATAGGAAATTCGACTTACCCTAATTAAGAGAGAGAAAAGTCGACCTTTTCCTAGAGAGAGAAAAGTTCGACTAAACCCTAATATTTTAGGGCTTGTGTGTGATCAAGAATTGTTCTTGATTTTGGGCGCCACTTATTCTTGGTTTCTCAAGAATTGTTCTTGAACAACAAAGATTCGTAGATTGGGTGTCTGCATTCTCTTGGAGAAGAGAAGGAGGTTAGCACCTGGGTATCTGCCAAACTGCTCGTGTGGATCACCTGCAGAGGAAGGACACGTTGTAGTGAACTTCTCGGATTCGCAAGTTTCAAAGCCACCGATTGAATTTAGGTATACATCTTCCCTTACTAGTATAAACGCAGTTAGTGGATCCTGAAAGGAAATTATAGGGCTATGCAAAAATATTTTTAATTTTACCTCCGCTGCGCTCGCTATAATTTCCAACAGATATTGTAAGAAATGTAGCCTCGTTAGTAAAAAGGACGTCCACAATCTCCAAAGACGGTTTCGCTGCAGACCTGCAATAAGAACGACGGGGTGGGGCCCCGTAATTCTCCTTAGACGATCAAGTCAGACACAGCAGAGAACTATACAAGATTAAGTTAAAGGCAGAGAGTGAGCTTAACTTGATCCGAACACTCGAGCGACATTTGCGTTCATTTTCGACGACCCCTAATCCCTAACACCTAACCTTAACCCTAACTGTTACCCTAAACCCTAAACTCTAAACCCTAAATCCTAAACTATAAGCCAAAACCCTAAAGCTTAAACTCTAAACCATAAATTCTAAACTTTAACCCTAAACACTAATTCCTTAAACCCTAAACTATAAACCCTAAATCCCAAACCCTAAACCTTAACCCTAAGCCCCTAAACCATCAACCCTAAACCCTAAACCCTAGCCTAACCCTAAACGACAAACACCTAAACTACTAGACTTTAATCGTAAACCTTAAACTATAAACCCTAAATCCCAAACCCTAAACCCTAAACCCCTAACCCTAAACCTTAGCCCTAAACCCTCAACCTTAAAACTTTATTGTAAGAAATGAAGCCTCGTAAGAAAATTCATAATAAGTTCATATCAATATAATTAAAGAAAGATCAAGATATTGTAAGAAATGTAGCCTCGTAAGTAAAAAGCGTATAAACTAACCCAAAACTTTATCTCACAATACGATATGAAGCTTCGAGGGACGTCCACAATCTCCAAAGAGGCTTTCGCTGGCAACCTGCAACAAGCACGACGGGGTAGGGCCCCGTAATACTCCCCAGACCATCAAGTCAGACAAACGAGAGAATTATACAAGTTTAAGTTAAAGGCAGAGAGTGAACTAACCTTGATCCGAACACTCGAGCGACATTCGTGTTCATTTTCGACGATCCCTAATCTCTAAACCCTAAACCCTAAACCCTAAACCGTTTCCTAAACTATAAGCCTAAACCCTAAAGCTTAAACTCTAAACTTTAACCCTAAACCCTTAAACTCTAAACTATAAACCTTAAAACTTAACCCCCTAAACCATAAACCCTAAACCCCTAACCCTAAACACTAATACTAAAACCTAAACCCTAGCCAAAACCTAAACCACAAACCCCTAAACTACTAGCACCCACCAACACAACAAGAAAATTCATAATAAGTTCATATTAATCTATTTAAAGAAAGAACAAGATATTGTAAGAAATGTAGCCTCGTTGGTAAAAACAAAAGAACTAACCGAAAACCTCGTTCCACAATAGGAGATGAAGCTTCGAGGGACGTCCACAATTTCTAAAGAGAGTTTCATTGCCACCTGCAACAAGCACGACGGGATGAGGCCCCGTAATGCTTCTCAGACGATCAACTCAGGCAGAGGAGAGAACTATACAAGATTAAGTTGAAGGCAGAAAGTGAACTTACCTTGATCCGAACACACAGCGACATTGGTGTTCATTTTCAATGATCCCTAATGCCTAATCCCTAACCCTAACCCATACCCTAAACCCCAAATCCTAAACTATAAGTCTAAACCCTAAAGCTTAAACCCTAATGTTGGAGATTGTGCCCTAGGGCCAATCATTTTATTTGATAAATATGTTGTGAACATATTATTAATTATGGGAGTACTATCGTATTCTTGGTACTGTATGTCGATGACATACTACTCATTGGAAACGATGTTCCAACCTTAGAGATTATTAAATCTTGGTTCGGAAAATCTTTCTCAATGAAGGACTTGGGAGAAGCTGCCTATATCCTAGGCATTAAGATCTATAGAGATAGATCTAGGAGGCTTCTCGGATTGAGTCAAAGTACATACTTGGATAAGATATTGAAGAGGTTCAATATGCAGGAATCCAAGAAGGGATTCATCCCTATGAATCATGGCTTGACCTTGAGCAAGAAACAGTGTCCGAAGACACTTGTTGAGCGAAGGCGCATGAGTGGAATTCCATATGCCTCGGCCATAGGATCCATCATGTATGCCATGTTATGTACTCGACCGGATGTGTCATTTGCCCTAAGCATGACGAGCCGATTCCAACAAGACCCTGGTGAGGATCATTGGATCGCTGTCAAGAACATCCTTAAGTACTTGAGAAGGACTAAGGATGAATTCTTGGTGTACGGTGGAACTGAAGAAGAGCTATGTGTAAGGGGTTACACAGATGCTAGTTTCCAAACCGACCAAGATGATTTTAAATCGCAGTCAGGATACGTGTTTCTCCTGAACGGTGGCAGCGTGAGCTGGAAGAGTTCCAAGCAAAGCACGATTGCTGATTCTACAACGGAGTCCGAGTATATTGCAGCATCGGATGCGGCAAAGGAGGCTGTGTGGATTAGAAAGTTCATCTCCGAGCTTGGAGTGGTTCCGACCATTTCTGATCCCGTAACCCTGTTTTGTGACAATAGTGGCGCTATTGCACAAGCCAAGGAGCCACGGTCCCACCAGAGGACCAAACATATACTCAGACGTTTTCACCTAGTCAGGGAGATGATTGACAGAGGTGATGTAAAGATATGTAAGGTAGCAGGCGAGGACAACGTTGCTGATCCTCTGACTAAACCTCTTGCAAGGGTCATACATGAACGCCATGTATCGTCGATGGGGATTAGACACATTGATCAGTGAACCTAGAGTAGGAAGAGCTAGATTAATGATTGTACCCTAGTGCAAGTGGGAGTCTGTTGGAGATTGTGCCCTAGGGCCAATCATTTTATTTGATAAATATGTTGTGAACATATTATTAATTTATGGAAGATAAATTAATGTGTTGTCATATCATTTGCATGTTTACTATGATAACGTCCATGATTAATTATGAGATAATTAATCTAAAATTGTCCCTGGTCGATTATTTTTGTGGGAGCAAAAATGAACTAAGACCAGCATGACCTCGGTGCATGAGATGCACGCACTAGATGCTGGGACGAGAGTCATGGTGCAATTACGTAAGGTGGTTACGAATTGCTGGACTGACCCGGAGAGTCCTGCATGGGTTTAGTCATCAGCTAGTCTCTCCTAGTACGCCTGTAGCGATGCCTTTGACCTGAGGTCAATGACTATTCCAGCGTTGCAGTTGTCAGTCTTTGGCTTAGTCTAACGCTGCCCGTAACAGGGTAGTTATACGGGCTGAGTACGGGGCTGGTTGATTGCTTTGCAGTGGAATGTGGATTGGCCAAAATGGGATTTTGTCCCTCATTAAGATGAGAGATATCTAACTGGCGCCCTCGATGAGTCTGTCCAGGAAAATGCGTGGCCACGCTGGGATTTGGGACTTACTCAAGGAATCGAGAAAGTTGAGGTTTGGATTATGGATGACATACCTGTGCCTAGTCCATGACCAAGATATCGTAGGACAAACGGATCACGTACACGGAGGTACTGAGGTTAAGTCGTTCTTCTGGTTACCAAACGATAACTCACGGATTTTGGGTAGTTGTGATGGCTTGCTAGAGTCCGCTCACAACTTGTAGGTCATGGGGATGCCCTACTGCCAACTTCACGTGGGGCCTGCTGGGTCACACACGAGCAGGAACTGATCACCATTCGAGTGGGACACGAATTAGGGTTAATTCGTGGGTCACGCGAGTGACACGATTTAAGACACAGAGGAAATGTCTCTGGGACATTAGGTCTGGTCTTAATTAATCTACAGATGACATATTTAGATTTGTGGGACAAATTTAAATATTAATAATTGAATATATAATGAGATTAATTATAGGCAATTTAAATATTAGGAAAATAATTCTGGATAATGTTCCTAAGAGTTAGGAAATTATTGAATTATAAAATTCCTAATAAATAAATATGAGGGTGGCGCCTCTTTGGGATAATTTTGGGTTAAATAAAATTGTTTTATTTAATTGTTCGTGTGGATTACTGGCAGAGGGAGAACTCTGGGAGTGGATCCGTGGAACTCGCCCCGTACAACCTGCGTTTTGAAACTCTGAGGTATAACACTAACCAAAAGTTTTAAATTCTACTAGCGGATCCGTTCGGGAATCATAGGACCTAGGCGTTTTTTTTTTTAATTTTATTTTTGCTTCCGCTGCCTTAGGCGCCTAGGATTCCCAACACCTAAATCATAAACTCTAAACTTTAACCCTAAACCCTAAACCCTAAACTATAAAGCCTAAACTCCAAGCCCTCAACCTTAACCCTAAGCCCCTAAACCATAAACCCAAAACCCTAACACTAAACCCTAATCGTAAACCCTAAACCCTACCCTAACTCTAAACCACAAACCCCTAAACTACAAGCACCCATCAACACAACAAGAAAATTAATAATAAGTTAATGTCAATCAAATTAAAGAAAGAATAAGATATTGTAAGAAATGTAGCCTCGTAAGTAAAAGGCATATGAACTAACCGAAAACTTTGTTCCACAATAAGATATGAAGCTTCAAGGGGTGTCCACAATCTCTAAAGAGGGTCTTGCTGGCGACCTGCAACAGGCACGACGGGGTGGCGCCCCATAATTTTCCTCAGACGATCAAGTCAGACATAAAGAGAAGAACTATACAAGTTTAAGATAAAGGCAGAACTACCTTGATCAGAACACTCGAGTGACATTTGTGTTCATTTTCGACGATCCCTAATCCCTAATCCCAAACCCTAACCCTAACCTTAACCCTTACCCTAAACCCTAAACTCTAAACCCTAAATCCTAAACTATAAGCCTAAACCCCAAAGCATAAACCGTAAACCATAAACTCTAAACTTTAACCCTAAAACCTTAAACCCTAAACCACAAACCCTAAAACCTTAATTCTAAGCCCCTAAACCATAAACCCTAAACCCTAAACCATAATCCTAAATCCTAAACCCTAGCCTAACACTAAGCCACAAACCGCTAAACTTCTAGCATCCACCAACACAACAAGAAAAGTCATAATAAGTTCATATCAATCTAATTAAAGAAAGAACAAGATATTGTAGAAATGTACCCTCCTTAGAAAAAAGCATATGAACTAACCGAGCTCCACAATAGGATATGAAGCTTCGAGGGACGTCCACAATCTATAAAGAGAGTTTCGCTGGCGACCTGCAACAAGCACGAAAAGGTGGGGCCCCGTAATGTTCCTTAAACGATCAAGTTAGAATGAGGAGAGAACTATACAAGATTAAGTTAAAGGTAGTGAACTTACCTTGATCCGAACACTCGAGCGACATTTGTGTTCATTTTCGACGATCCCTAATCCCTAACCCTAACCTTAACGATAACCCATACCCTAAACCCTAAGCTCTAAACCCTAAATTAAAAACTATAAGCCTAAACCCTAAAAATAAACTCTAAACTTTAACCGTAAACCCTAAACCCTTAAACCCTAAACTATAAACCTTAAACCGTAAACCTTAACCCTAAGCCCCTAAACGCTAAACCCTAACAATAAACACTAGCCCTAAACCCTAACCTAACACTAAACCAAAAACCCCGAAACTTCTAGCACCTACCAACACAGCAAGAAAATTCATAATAAGTTCATATCAATCTAATTAAAGAAAGAACAAGATAATGTAAGAAATGTAGCCTCGTTAGTAGAAAGCATATGAACAAACCGAAAACTTTCTTCCTCAATAAGATATGAAGCTTCGAGGGACGTCCACAATCTCTAAAGAGGGTTTCGCTGGCGACCTGCAACAAGCACGATGGGGTGGGGCCCCGTAATGCTCCTCAGACGATCAAGTCAGACAGAGCAGAGAACTGTACAAGATTAAGTTAAACTCACAAAGTGAACTTACCTTGATCCGAACACTCGAGCGACATTTGCGTTCATTTTCGATGATCCCTAATCCCTAAACCTAACCCCTAACCTTAACCCCAACCCTTACCCTAAACCCTAAACTCTAAACCATAAATCCTAAACTATAAGCCAAAACCCTAAAGCATAAACTCTAAACCATATATTCTAAACTTTAACCCTAAATCCCAAATCCTAAACCTTAACCCTAAATCCTAAACCCTAAGCCCTAAACCCTAACCTAACCCTAAAGGACAAAGCCCTAAATTACTAGCACCCACCAAAACAAAAAGAAAATTCATAATAAGTTCATATCAATCTAATTAAAGAAAGAACAAGATATTGTAAGAAATGTAGCCTCGTAAGTAAAAAGCATATAAACTAACCGAAAAATTTGTTCCACAATAAGATATGAATCTTCGAGGGACGTCCACAATCTCTAAATAGGGTTTCGCTGGCGACCTGCAACAAGCACGACAAGGTGGGGCCCCGCAATGCTCCTCAGACGATCGAGTCAGACAGTGCAGAGAACTATACAAGATTAAGTTAAAGCAGAGAGTGAACTCACCTTGATCCGAACGTTCGAGCGACATTTTCGACGATCGCTAATCGCTAATCCCTAACCCTAATCCCTAACCATAACCTTAACCCTTACCCTAAACCCTAAACTCTAAACCCTAAATCCTAAACTATAAGCCAAAATTTCCCTAAACCTTAAACTCTAAACCATAAATAAACTTGAACCCTAAACCCTAATCCCTTTAACCGTAAACTATAAACCCTAAATCCCAAACCCCAAACCTTAACCCTAAGCCCCTAAACCATAAACCCTAAACCCCTAATCCTAAACCTTAGCCTAATCCTAAATGACAAATCCCTAAACTACTAGACTTTAACCGCAAACCCTAAACCTTAACCCTAAGTGCCTAAACCATAAACCCTAAACCCCAGCCCTAAACCCTGGCACTAACCCCTAAACCTTAAAACTTTATTGTAAGAAATGAAGCCTCGTAAGAAAATTCATAATAAGTTCATATCAATCTAATTAAAGAATGAACAAGATATTGTAAGAAACTTAGCCTCGTAAGTAAAAAGCATAAAAACTAACCGAAAACTTTATCTCACAATAGGATATGAAGCTTCGAGGGATGTCCACAATCTCCAAAGAGGGTTTCGCTGGCAACCTCCAACAAGCACGACAGAGTAGTGCCCCATAATGCTCCTAAGACCATAAAGTCAGACAAAGGAGAGAATTATACAAGATTAAGTTAAAGGCAGAGAGTGAACTAACCTCGATCCAAACACTCGAGCAACATTCGTGTTCATTTTCGACGATCCCTAACCCTAACACAAACCATAACCCTAAACTCTAAACCCTTTCCTCAACTATAAGCCTAAACCCTAAAGCTTAAACCCTAAAGCTTAAACCCTAAAGAATAAACCCCAAACTTTAACCCTAAATTCTTAACCCTAAACCCTTAAACCCTAAACTATAAACCCTCTACCTTAAACCTAAGCCCCTAAACCCTAATCCTAAACCCTAAACCACAAACCCCAAAACTACTAGCACCCACCAACACAACAAGAAAATTCTTAATAAGTTCACATCAATCTAATCAATCTAATTAAAGAAACAACAAGATATTGTAAGAAATGTAGCCTCGTCAGAAAAAAGCATATGAACTAACCGATATCTTTTTTCCACAATAGGATATGAAGCTTCCTGGGACGTCCACAATCTTTAAAGAGTGTTTCGGTGGCGACCTGCAACAAGCACGACGAGGTGGGGCCCCGTAATGCTCCTCAGACGATAAAGTTAGACAGAGGACAGAACTATACAAGATTGAGTTAAAGGCAGAGAGTGAACTTACCTTGATCCGAACACTCGAGCGACATTTGCGTTCATTTTCCACGATACAAAATCCCTAATCCCTATACCTAACCTTAACCCTAACCCTTACCTGAAAACCCTAAACTCTAAACCATAAATCCTAAACTATAAGCCAAAACCCTAATCCCTTAAACCCTAAACGATAAACCCTAAACCACAAACCCTAAATCTTAAACCTAAATCCTAAACCCTAAACCCTAAGCCCCTAAACCATAAACCATAAACCCTAAACCCTAATCCTAAACCCTAAACCCTAAACCCTAGCCTAACCCTAATCCAGAAACCCCTAAACTACAGGCACCCACCAACACAACAAGAAAATTCATAATAAGTTCATATCAATCTAATTAAAGAAAGAACAAGATATTGTAAAAAAATGTAGCCTCGTAAGTGGTAAAGAAGCATATAAACAAACCGAAAACTTTATTCCACAATAGGATATGAAGCTTCGAGGGACGTCAACAATCTGCAAAGAGGGTTTCGCTGGCAACCTGCAACAAGCACGGTAGGGCTCCGTCAAGCTCCTCAGACCATCAAGTCAAACAAAGGAGTGAATTATACGAGATTAAGTTGATGGCAGAGAGTGAACTAACCTTGATCCGAATACTCAAGCGACATTTGTGTTCATTTTTAACGATCCCTAATCGCTAATCCCTAAACCTAACCTAACCCTAACCCTTACCCTAAACCCTAAAGTCAAAATCCGAAACCCTAAACCCTAAAACCCTAAACACTAAACCTTAAAGTCTAAACCCTAAACCCTAAACAATAAACTCTAAACTTTAACCGTAAACCCTAAACACTTAAACCCTAAACCTTAACCCTAAGCCCCTAAACCACAAACCCTAAACCCCTAACCCTAACCCTAGCCCTAAACCCTAAACCTTAAACCCTAACATAACCCTAAACCAAAAACCCCGAAACTACTAGCACCCACCAACACAACAAGAAAATTCATAATAAGTTCATATCAATCTAATTAAACAAAGATAAAGATATTGTAAGAAATATAGCATTGTTAGTAAAAAGCATATGAAGTAACCGAAAACTTTGTTCCACAATAAGATATGAAGCTTCAAGGGACGTCCACAATCTTTAAAGAGGGTTTCGCTAACGACCTGCAACAAGCATGACGGGATGGGGCCCCGTAATTCTCCTCAGACGATGAAGTCAGTCAGAGCAGAGAACTATACAAGATTAAGTTGAAGGCAAAGAGTGAACTTACCTTGATCCGAACATTTGAGCGACATTTGCGTTCATTTTCGACGATCCATAATCGCTAATCCCTGACCCTAACCCCTAACCATAACCCTAACCCTTATCCTAAACCCTAAACTCTAAACCCTAAATCCTAAACTATAAGCCTAAACTCTAAAGCGTTAACCCAAAACCATAAACTCTAAACTTTAACCCCAAACCCTTAAACCCTAAACAATAAACCCTAAACCCCAAACCCTAAACATTAACCCTAAATCCTATACCCTAAGCCCCTAAACCATAAACCATAAACCCTAACCCTCTAACCCTAAACCCTAATCCTAACCCCTAAACCCTAGCCTAAACCTAAACAACAAACCCCTAAACTACTAGCACCCACCAACACAACAAGAAAATTCATAATAAGTTCATATCAATCTAATTTTAAAAAGAACAAGATATTGTAAGAAATGTAGTCTCGTTACTAAAAAGCATATGAACTAACCGAAAACTTTGTTCCACAATAAGATATGAAGCTTCGAGGGACGTCCACAATCTCCAAAGAGGGTTTTGCTAGCGACCTGCAACAAGCACGACAGGGTGGGGCCCCGTAATGCTCCTCAGACGATAAAGTGAGACAGAGCAGAGAACTATACAAGATTAAGTTAAAGGCAGAGAGTGAACTTACTTTGATCCGAATATTCGAGCGACATTTGCGTTCATTTTCGACGATCCCTAACCCCTAATCCCTAACCTTAACCCTAACCGTTACCCTAAACCCAAAACTCTAAACTCTAAATCCTAAACTATAAGCCTAAACCCTAAAGCTTAAACTCTAAACCATAAATTCTAAACTTTAACCCTAAACCCATCCTTAAACCCTAAACTATAAACCGTATATCCCAAACCCTAAACCTTAACCCTAAGCCCCTAAAACATAAACCCTAAACCCCTAATCCTAAACCCTAAACCCTAAACCCTAGCCTAACCCTAAATGTCAAACCCCTAAACTACTAGACTTTAACCGTAAACCCTAAACCCTTAAACCCTAAACTACAAACCCTAAACCTTAACCCTAAACCCCTAAACCATGAACCCTAGCCCTAACCCCTAAACCTTAAAACTTTATTGTAAAAAATGCAGCCTCGTACGAAATATCATAATAAGTTCATATCAATCTATTTAAAGAAAGAACAAATTGTAAGAAATGTAGCCTCGTAAGTAAAAAGCATATAAACTAACCGAAAACTTTATCTCACAATAGGATATGAAGCTTCGAGGGACGTCCACAATCTCCAAAGAGGGTTTCGTTGGCAACCTGCAACAAGCACGACAGGGTAGGGCCCCGTAATGCTCCTCAGACCATCATGTCAGACAAAGGAGAGAACTATACAAGATTAAGTTAACGGCAGAGAGTGAACTAACCTTGATCCGCACACTCGAGCGACATTCGTGTTCATTTTCGACGATCCCTAATCTCTAATCCCTAACCCTAACACTAACCTTAACCCTAACCCTAACACTAACCTTAACCCTAACCCTAAACCCTAAACCCTAAAACTTTAAACCCTAACCCATACCCTAAACCCTAAACTCTAAACCCTTTCCTAAACTATAAGCCTAAACCATAAAGCTCAAACCCTAAACAATAAACTCTAAACTTTAACCTTAAACTCTAAACACTAAACCCTTAAACCCTAAACTATAAACCCTAAACCTTAACCCTAAGCCCCTCAACCATAAACCCTAAACCCTAATCCTAAACCCTAAACCCTAGCCTAACCCTAAACCACAAACCCCAAAACTACTAGCACCCACCAACACAACAAGAAAATTCATCATAAGTTCATATCAATCTAATCAATCTAATTAAAGAAAGAACAAGATATTGTAAGAAATGTAGCCTCGTTAGTAAAAACCATGTGAACTAACCGATATCGTTTTTCCACAATAGGATATGAAGATTCGAGGGACGTCCACAATCTCGAAAGAGGGTTTCGATGGCGACCTGCAACAAGCACGACGAGGTGGGGCCCCGTAATGCTCCTCAGACGATCAAGTCAGACAGAGGAGAGAACTATACATGATTAAGTTAAAGGCAGAGAGTGAACTTACCTTGATCCGAATACTCGAACGACATTTGTGTTCATTTTCGACGATCCCTAATCCCTAATCCCTAACCCTAACCTTAACCCTAACCCTTACCCTAAACCCTAAACACTAAACCCTAGATCCTAAACTATAAGCCTAAACCATAAAGCTTAAACCCAAAACCATAAACTCTAAACTTGAACCCTAAACCCTTAAACCTTAAACTATAAACCCTAAACCCAAACTCTAAACCTTAACCCTAAATCCTAAACCCTAAGCCGCTACACCATAAACCATAAACCCTAAGCCCCTAGCCCTAAACCCTAGCCTAAACCTAAACCACAAACCCCTAAACTACAAGCACCCACCAACACATAAAGAAAAATCATAGTAAGTTCTTAACAATTTAAATAAAGAAAGAACAAGATATTGTAAGAAATGTAGCCTCGTTAGTAAAAAGCATATGAACTAACCGAAAACTTTGTATCACAAAAGGATATGAACCATCGAGGGACGTCCACAATCTCTAAAGACAGTTTCACTGGCTACCTACAACAAGCACGACGGCGTGGGACCCCGTAATGCTCCTCAGACGATCAAGTTAGACAGAGCAGAGAACTAGACAAGATTAACTTAAACGCAGAGAGTGAACTTACCTTGATCCGAACACTCGAGCGACATTTGCGTTCATTTTCGACGATCCCTAATCCCTAATCCCTTACCCTAACCTTAACCTTAACCCATACCCTAAACCCTAAACTGTAAACCCTAAATCCTAAACTATAAGCCTAAACCCTAAACAATAAACTCTAAACTTTAACCGTAAACCCTAAACCCTTAAACCCTAAACCTTAATCTTAAGCCCCTAAACCATAAACCCTAAACCCCTAAATCTAAACCCTAGCTCTAAACCCTAAACCTTAAACCCTAACCTAACCCTAAACCAAAAACCCCGAAACTACTAGCACCCACCAACACAACAAGAAAATTCATAATAAGTTCATATCAATCTAATTAAAGAAAGAACAAGATATTGAAAGAAATATAGCCTCGTTAGTAAAAAGCATATGAACTAACCGAAAACTTTGTTCCAAAATAAGATATGAAGCTTGACGGACGTCCACAATCTCTAAAGGAAGTTTCGCTGCCAACCTGCACCAAGCACGACGGGGTGGGGCCCCGTAATGCTCCTCAGACGATCAAGTCAGACAGAGCAGAGAACTATACAAGATTAAGTTAGAGGCAAAGAGTGAACTTACCTTGATCCGAACATTCGAGCGACATTTGCGTTCATTTTCGACGATCCCTATTCGCTAATCCCTGACCCTAACCCCTAACTTTAACATTAACCCTTACCCTAAACCCTAAACTCTAAACCCTAAATCCTAAACTATAAGCCTAAACCCTAAAGCTTAAACCCAAAACCATAAACTCTAAACTTTAACCCTAAACCCTTAAACCCTAAACTATAAACCCTAAACCCCAAACCCTAAACATTAACCCTAAATCCTAAACCCTAAGCCCCTAAACCATAAACCATAAACCCTAAGTCCCTAACCCTAAACCCTAATCCTAACCCCTAAACCCTAGCCTAAACCTAAACCACAAACCCCTAAACTACTAGCACCCACCAACACAACAAGAAAATTCATAATAAGTTCATATCAATCTAATTTAAAAAAGATCGAGATATTGTAAGAAATGTAGTCTCGTTAGTAAAAAGCATATGAACTAACTGAAAACTTTGTTCCACAATAAGATATGAAGCTTCGAGAGACGTCCACAATCTCGAAAGAGGGTTTCGCTGGCGACCTGCAACAAGCACGACGAGGTAGGGCCCCGTAAGGCTCCTCAGACGATCAAGTCAGACAGAGAGAGAACTATACAAGATTAAGTTAAAGGCAGAGAATGAACTTACCTTGATCCGAACACTTGAGCGACATTTGCGTTCATTTTCGACGATCCAAAAGCCCTAATCCCTAACCCTAACCTTAACCCTAACCCTTACCTGAAACCCTAAACACTAAACCCTAAATCCTAAACTATAAGCCAAAACCCTAAAGCTTCAACCCAAAAGCCTAACCCTAATCCACAAACCCTTAAACTAGTAGCACCCACCAACACAACAAGAAAAGTTAATTGGAAGTTCATATCAATCTAATTAAAGAAAGAACAAGATATTGTAAGAAATGTAGCCTCGTAAGTAAAAAAGCATATAACCTGACCGAAAACTTTATTCCACAATAGGATATGAAGCTTCGAGGGACGTCGACAATCTCCAAAGAGGGTTTCGCTGGCAACCTGCAACAATCACGGTAGGGCCCCATAATGCTTCTCAGACCATCAAGTCAGACAAAGGAGAGAATTATACAAGATTAAGTTAAAGGCAGAGATTGAACAAACCTTGATCCGAACACTCGAGCGACATTCGTGTTTATTTTCGACGATCCCTAATCTCTAATCCCTAACACTAACACTAACCTTAACCCTAACCCATACCCTAAACCCTAAACTCTAAACCCTTTCCTAAACTATAAGCCTAAACCCTAAAGCTTAAACCCTAAACAATAAACTCTAAACTTTATCCCTAAACCATTAAACCCTAAACTATAAACCCTAAACCTTAACCCTAAGCCCCTCAACCCTAAACCTCTAACCCTAAACCTTAACCCTAAACACTAATCCTAAACCCTAAACCCTAGCCTAACCCTAATCCACAAACCCCTAAACTACTAGCACCCACCAACACAACAAGAAAATTTATAATAAGTTCATATCAATCTAATTAAAGAAAGAACAAGATATTGTAAGAAATGTAGCCTCGTAAGTAAAAAGCATATAAACTAACCGAAAACTTTATCTCACAATAGGATATGAAGCTTCGAGGGACGTCCACAATCTCCAAAGAGGGTTTCGCTGGCGACCTACAACAAGCACGACGGGGTAGGGCCCCGTAATGCTCCTCAGACCATCAAGTCAGACAAAGGAGAGAACTATACAAGATTAAGTTAACGGCAGAGAGTGAACTAACCTTGATCCGAACACTCTAGCAACATTCGTGTTCCTTTTCGACGATCCCTAATCTCTAATCCCTAACCCTAACACTAACCTTCACCCTAACCCAAACCCTAAACCCTAAACTCTAAACCCTTTCCTAAACTATAACCCTAAACCCTAAAGCTTAAACCCTAAACAATAAACTCTAAACTTTAACCCTAAACTCTAAACCCTAAACCCTTAAACCCTAAACTATAAACCCTAAACCTTAACCCTAAGCCCCTCAACCATAAACCCTAAACCCCTAACCCTAAACCCTAATCCTAAACCCTAAACCCTAACCTAACCCTAAACCACAAATCCCAAAACTACTAGCACCCACCAACACAACAAGAAAATTCATAATAAGTTCATATCAATCTAATCAATCTAATTAAAGAAAGAACAAGATATTGTAAGAATTGTAGCCTCGTTAGTAAAAAGCAAATGAACTAACCGATATCTTTTTTCCATAATAGGATATGAAGCTTCGTGGGACGTCCACAATCTCTAAAGAGTGTTTCGCTAGCGACCTGCAACACGCACGACGGGGTGGGGCCCCGTAATGCTCCTCAGACGATCAAGTCAGGCAAAGGAGAGAACTATACCAGATTAAGTTAAAGGCAGAGAGTGAACTTACCTTGCTTCGAACACTCGAGCGAAATTTTAATCAAGTGAAACTTTAACTGCACCATAACTTTAACTGCAACAACAACAATTAACATGCCTAAAAAACAAAGGTAGTTATGATAGAGGCTCATCATCCCAAAAAGTTCCTTTAGAAAAAATTTGGGGACGAGAATAGAAAGTAAAACGCATTAGTTGAATATTCAGTAAGTGACTCTATCAACTCTGACTGAGTATCCCTAAGAGTCTCTCCTGAGATATTTTTGTGATGTACTAGTTGAATATTCAGTAAGTGCTAGGATTTATGATGCAAGATAAATAAATAGCTTAAGCAGTAGAATAGAACAGTAAAGCAACATGTTTTATAACTCTACATATACACAAAATCATAGATGATTCTTCAAATCCTAATGCCAAAAATGGATTCAGAAACTATGAATAGGTCTTTCCCTAGCCAAATGGATCTTAGATAGAGAAAAGAAAATCGGCAAGTTCACATGATTCAAATTGACTAACATTATATGTTCGTGCACTTTGTCTTTGTAAGTTACAACTCCAAATTAGTTGTGCTAAAGAGAGTGAACTTCTTAGATAATCAATCATAATCACTTTGCCAATAGGGAAATGTTTATAGCAGATTGCACCAAGTTACCTTTGCCCAAACCACCTTTATTACTAAAACTCTGAAAACTAAGACCATGGTTAATGAAAACACAGAATTCTACCTAAGGCCTCACTGCAATTCACACATAAACAACTTAATAGTAATGTCACTGTTGCCTTAGCATTGTTTGATGCAAACATAATTTTTCTAGTCTAAAATATGTTCTTATTAATGAATGCTTCTAACTTTATTATTAAGGTGATTGAAGATAGATGTCAGAATAAACATGTAAGCATTTGAACCTCGAAGCTTTGGGTCTACCACATATTCACGGGCTTGTCATACAAAGGCTCACCTGAGTGGTTTCCCATGGTATAGTCAATCGTTAATATGTAATATTATTATTGAACTCCTTCGAATGTGTGAAGGTGGGTGCATGCATTATGCATATGAAGTAAGTTATCTCTCCATCTCTCTCTTACTCTATTAGAAATTAATTTAGAATATTCTAGACATGCATGAACCATGAATATGAAATCAAGGCACTGCATTCATTAAAAAAGAAAGGCACTAGAATATATGGCACTACATATTTGTTAGTGTCAAGTTCTTGGTTATTGTAAATTGTAATGACCAATTATCAAAGATATGACTAGAAATTAGCACAGACCAGAATAAATAAAAAGACCATTCTTTTGACCAAAATATTTGTTTTACTGACTGCTACTAGCTCATTTGATGCAACTATTCTTACAAAATTGCGTACTTTAATCCCAAACCCAACTAACACCCTCTTTTAGTTTCTAACTATATGTTAATAGAAAACGAAATGTAATGAATAGGCATTAAATAAACCATATGGAAATTGCAAGTTACATGCCG
>QANZ01041517.1:0-17483 GCA_003254925.1 Chamaecrista fasciculata | reverse complement strand
AGTTTTATTGTGTGACTTAATGGGGCTATCAAAACGGTTTTGGGCCTCAAGGCATTAGATGGGATAAACATGCCGTGTCATATGATGATACAGTCGCATAAAGATCTAAGAGTCACATAGAGATGTGATTGGTAAGGAGTTAGCTACCTAAATAGCTAAAGGATGCATGATCGCCCTCCGCGACGGTAGACTTTAGTGAAATATGGGTCTTAGCTACCAATAATAAATTTTACTGGGTTTTATAAAATGGTGGATATATTCCTGCTATTTAAAACTTTTCATATCTTAAGTTGTAGAATCAATGGCAACAAAACAATAGTTCATCACTATCACTGCGATCTGTCCTTGAGAAGGACAAGTTGTCTAGGACAAAATTCCTTAACTGGTATCGTAATTGAGAATTGTTTTCAACCCAACGAAGGAAGCTGCTGACTTCTTAGATTGGTTTTGTAATTAGAGATTTGTTCTCACCCAACCAAGGAAATTTTGTGTCCTAGAAGTCCCTCCCCTGAAGAGCATGCCAAGGACGCTCCAAGAGCTCAAAGAACTGCTTGGAGAAGCACTTCAATGACTCTGTGGACGTTACTTGCCTTGATGCTAGCCACAATAGTTCACGAAGTTGAACAAGGGAATATTGTCGGTTGTTGAGATGGTCACACATCTCAAGGAAACGTTCCAAAATCAGGGAAAGGGAAGGGCAAAGGAAAGAGGAAAGGAGACGCCGAGTTTGGTGAGACCAAGCCAGCGGCTGAGCCTGACCCACTACCTACCAAGAAGGCAAGGCTTTCAAAGGATGCAATTTGGCATTTGAGAAATTGCAAATTGTATTGGGAAGATCAAAAGAATAAAAGGAGATAAGATCTCTACTTCTGGTATCTTCGTTATAGACGTTCGCTTGTCTACCATAACCGCTTGTGTATTAGATACAGCATGTGGTTTTCACATTTGATGTGAAGGGTCTTAGAGACAGTAGAAAGATGGACAGAAGCGAGATGGACCTACGAGTGGGCAATAGAGCAAGGGTTGCTGCTGTTGTTGTGGGAACATGCGAGCTTGTTTTGCCCTCTGGGCTTAACCTGTTGTTATCGTGTACCTTCTTCAAAGTTCAAACAATGCTTCTCTTTCTTATTTGATAAGGAAGGTTTTGCATGTGTGTGAACTGAAAAGAATGGTGTTCGATTTATAAAGATGATGTTTATTTGCTTATGCGATTTGCAAGATAAACATTGCATCTTGAAATTTGAACGTTGACACGATAACAATATCTATAACAATGATACAAAAGGGATTAAGATTGAAGAATCTAATCCTATATACCTTTAGCATTGTCGTTTAGGCCATATAAACGAGAAACGCCTAGAGGAGCTCCATAGAGATGGACTTCTAAGATCATTTGATTTTGAATCATATGATGCTTGCGAATCTCGCTTACTTGGAAAAATGACAAAGGTGCTTTTCACTGGCCACAGTGACAGGGCATCGAACTTATTGGGGATCATACATAGTGATGTATGTTGACCCATGAGTACCCAAGCTGAAGGTAGTTACTCTTACTAATTGCTTCAATAGGTTTGACTTGGGCTACCTATTAAAGCATAAGTCAGAGTCTTTTGAAATAGAGATTTCAAAATGAAGTAGAGAACTAACTTGACAAGAAAATCAAAGTTCTTCGATCCGATCGAGAGGACGAGTATTTGAGTCAAGAATTTGTTGATCATCTTAGAAGCTGTGAGATGGTCTCACAACTTACCCCTTCTGAAATCCCATGGGGATGGTTTTTCCGAGAAGAGGAATCGAACTCTATTAGATATGGTTCGATCTATGATGAGTCAAGTCGATCTTCCGCGATCCTTTTGAGGATATGCTTTAGAAGCTGTCGTGTTCACACTTAACCATGTTCCGTCTAAGGCAGTTGAGAAGACACAATATGAGATATGGATGGGAAGAGTCCCATAGTGTCTTATCTCAAAGTTTGGGGAAGTGAAGTTTACGTTAAGCAACAAGCAAACGATAAACTATCTCCCAAAAGGTGCTTGTAGGGTACCCCAAGGAAACGAGGGGATACTATGTTTACTGCCCATCTGACAACAAAGAGTTTGTAGTCAGAAGTTGATCTTCTTAGAGAAGGATCTTGTTTCCAAATGAAACAGTGGGAGTAAGGTAGATCTTGAAGGAGTTCAAGATCCACAAAGCACTTCAGCGGCACAGACGGAAACTGGAGAAAGACCACAAGGTGTTGTGGAAGCTCCTCCAGAAGCACAAGGACCACGAAGGTCTGATAGGACACGTTTTTAGCTAGAGAGATAGGGATTTCTCGTGACTGAAAACAGGGATGTGTTGCTCACAGAGCGTGGTGAGCCCACCACCTATCAAGAGGCCATCGTAGATCCCAACTCAAACAAATGGGTTGAAGCCATGAAGGCTGAGATGCAGTCCATGTATAACAACAAGGTTAGACCTTGGTTGATGCACCTGAGGGGGTAAAACCCGTAGGGTGTAGGTGGGTTTTCAAGGAGAAAACCGACATGGATGTCAACGTCAACGTCTTCAAGGCGAGGCTAGTTGCAAAAGGGTTTTATGCAACGTCATGGCATTGACTATGACAAAACCTTTTCCCCTGTCGCAATGGCCAAGACCATTAGGATCCTGCTTGCCATAGTCGCATATTATGACTATGAGATATGGCAAATGGATGTCAAAACAGCCTGGAAGGCTGCCCGAGGATGTGTGCGACACAACCTGAGGGGTTTGTATGTCCTGAGGAACCAGTAGAGGTGTGCAAGCTTTGGAAATCCATTTATGGATTGAAGCGAGCATCACGGAGTTGCAATCGTCGTTTTGATGAGGTAGTCAAAGGAGTTTGGCTTCTTACAAAACACTGGCAAGCCTTGAGTTTACAAGAAGGTTAGTGGGAGCACAATTGTGTTCTTGGTGCTATATGTCAATGACATATTGCTCATTGGAAACAATATTCCAACCTTAGAGATTGTGAATCTTGGTTTGGAAATCTTTTTCACTGAAGGACTGAGAAGCTGCCTATATTCTAGGCATTAAGATCTATAGAGATAGATCTTGTAGGCTTCTTGGATCGAGTCAGAGTACTTACTTGGATGAGGTAATGAAGGGGTTCTGTATGCAAGACTCCAAGGGGATTCATGTCGATGAATCAAGGATTGACCCTGAGCAAGAAACAGTGTCCCAAGACACTTGTTGAGCAAGGGCGCATGAGTGGCATCCCTTATGCTTCGGCAATAGGATCCATCATGCTGTGTACTCGACCTGATGTGTCATTTGCCCTGAGCGTGACAAGCCGGTTCCAACGAGACCCTGTTGAGTATCATTGGACCGCTGTCATAAGCATCCTTGAGTACTTAGGAAGAACTAAGGATGAATTCTTGGTTTATGGTGGAATTAATGTGTAAGGGGTTACACAGGTGCCCGTTTTCCAAAACCTACCAAGATGTATCTAAATCGCAGTATGTATATGTGTTTCTCCTGAACGGTGGCATCGTGAGTTGGAAAGAGTTTCCAAGCAGAGAGCACGATTGCTGTTTCTACAACAAAGGGTTGGTCGCGTGGAGACGCAGACCGTAAAACTAGTGTCTGAGGTGTGATTGGTGGTCACCCTGTGGAGACAGGAAGACACCAAATGGGATTGGATCCCCACTGATGTTCCGACAGTGATATATATATATATATGCACTCAGACATGATCATCTAGAGATGGTGATATCAAGATATGATAAGGAAGCAGACGAGGATGATGTTGCCGATCCTCTTATGACAATGTTAGGAACAGTAATGTCATACGAGACCCCAGCACAGGTCTTACATGAAGAGACATGTAATGTCAGATGGAGATTAGACACATTAATGGATGTTCCTAGTATAGGAACAGTTTGATTAATTTATGGAGTGTCCCTACCCCTAGGAACATCCATTAATGTGTCTAATTCCCATTCGACGTTACATGATACCCATGTAAGACCTGTGCTGGGGTTTTGTAAGAGGACTGGCAAAATATCCTTGACTGCTACTTTTCATATCTTGATATCACCATCTCCAGGTGATCATATCTGAGTATATCACTGTCGGAACGTCAGTGGGGAACCCCTTCCCGTTTGGTGACTTCCTGTCTCTACAGGGTGACCACCAAGCATACTTCAGAAACTAGTTTTTACAGTCTGCGTCTCCACGCGACTAACCCATTCTTGTAGAATCAGTAATCGTGCTCCGCTTGGAACCATTCCAACTCACAATGTCTACTGTTCAGGGAATACATATTTCAGTACTGCGATCAATCTTGGTTGGCTTAAATAATGGGCACCTGTGTAACCACTTACATATTAACTCTACCATAAACCAAGAATTTTGTCCTTAGTGCTTCTTAAGTACTTAAGGACCTTTATGATGGCTTTCCAGTGAATCCTCAACAGGGTCACATCTCATCATATTTAGGGCAAACGAAATATTGGGTCTAGCACAATCATGATGGATCCTATTGCCGAAGCGTGAAGGATGCCACTCATGCGTCCTTTGCTCATCAAGTGTCTCAGGAGACATTGATTCTTGTTGCGGACCAATCCCTGATTCATCGACATGAATCCCTTCTTGAAATCTCGCATACTGAACCCCTTCAGTATCTTATTCAAGAATGTACTTTTTGTTTGGAAATCACGGGCACGCCAACGCAGCGGAAACAGGTAAAAATTAAAAATTTAAACGCAAAACATAATAAAACCAGGCGCACAGTGATTTCTTTCCCAAGGATCCGCTATATGGATCTGTATCAGTAAAAGGACTAGAGATTTACCCAAATCAATCGGCGACTTTTGTGTCTATGATGCTGAGGAGTCCACTCCGAGTGTGCTCCCTCCGCCGGTGATCCACACGAACAGTTTTGGAGATGCCTAGGTGCTAGCCTCCTTCACTTCTCCAAGTGAACCAGGGACCTTATCTACGGTGTTCTTGAATTCAAGAACAATTCTTGAATTCCCAAGAACAGATGGCGCCTATGATCAAGAATCTTATTCTTGATCTCACACAACCTTGTCACAAACCCTAAAACTCCTTTTATGTTTTGCGCCACTTTCTCTCTCTAGGAAACTAGGGTTGGGTTTTCTCTCTCTTTTCACCAAGACTCAAAACTGATTTTGCTCTTGTGAATAAGCTAGGCAAAAGTCGAATTTTCCTAGTATACATGAGGCTTATGAAAGTCGACTTATGCTAGTGTATATATAGGGTCTAGGGAGTTTGATAATTATAATTAGGGAATCCCTAAATTATAGGATTATCAAATTATGAGATTACAATAATATCACAATTTTAGGACTTGAATTCCTAATTAAAATATTACCTTAATATTATAATTTGAATTCAAATGCAATCTTGGAGAATCAATTTGGAAGATCAAATCTTCCCAAAAGATATCCTAGCTCATGCGCCAAGTCCTCCCCTTTTTGTTGGAATTTAATAAATCAAAATAACAATCCTAACTCTTAGGAAGTTATAACTAATTTGTTATTTTACAACAATATTGATTTAAGATATTACCATAATATCTTTAAGTCAATCTTTTGAATTTTGAATTCTAGTCTTTATTGAATTAAAATATTACATTAATATTTAAACCCAAATTAGACCTAGAATTCGACTTGCCCTATATCTCTTGAATTAAAATATTACTTTAATATATTTAATTCAATCATTTGAAATCTAGATCAAATCTTTTTTTGAATTTCAAATTTCAAGCCATGACTTTTAATTAATAAAACATTTCTATTAATTAAAATAGGCCTATATTAGGCGCCAACCTCAATCCCTATTATTAGTGAATTTAATAAATCAATAATTTCCTAACTTTTAGGAAACTTATCCAATTTATTATTCCTAATATTATAAATAGGAATATAATTGTAAATAGACTAATCACATTATCTATTTATCAATTATCATATATATATATTTAAATTTGTCCCACAAATCTAAATATCATATATCTGTAGATATTTATATAAGACAATATTTCATGTCCCAAGACAGTCAACTATGTCTTAAACGGTGTCACCTATGTGACCCACGAATTAACCCTAATTCGTGTCCCGATGTGGCATCTTGATCCTGCTCGTGTGTGACCCAGCAGGCCCCACGTGAAGTTGGCAGCAAGTCATCTCTATGACTTACAAGTCGAGAGCGGACTCTAGCAAGCCATCACGACTACCCAAAATACGTGAGTTATCGTTTATCGCCGAAACGACTTAACCTCAGTACCTCCTTGTCTTGATCCCTATTGCCCTACGATATTCTGGTCATGGATTAGGCACGGGAAGGTCATCCATAATCCAAACCTCAACTTTCTCGATTCCTTGAGTAAGTCCCAATTTCCAGTGTGGCCACACATTCCTTGGACAGACTCATCGAGGGGCCCAGTTAAATATCTCCCATCTTCTATGAGGGACAAAATTCCATCTTGGTCAACCATATTCCTCAGCATGGCAATCAACCAAACCCGTACCTAGCCCTTATGGCTACCCTGCTACGGGTAACGTTAGACTAAGCCAAAGTTTGACAACTACAACGCCGGAATGATGAAGACCTCAGGTCTAAGGGCATCGTGACAGGTGTACAGGAGAGACTAGCTAATGACTAAAACCCATGCAGGACTCTCCGGGTCGGTCCAGCAATTTGTAACCCTTTACATAATTGCACCACGACACTCGTTCTAGCATCTAGTGCATGCATCTCTATGCACCGAGGTCATGCCGGTCTTGGTTCATTTCAAGTTCCCACTTGAATGAGCGACCAGGGACAGTTTAGATTAATTATCCCATAATTAATCACGGACTGTTATCATAGTAAACATGCTAATAATATGATAACCATTAATTTATCTCTATAAATTAATTAATATGTTCAAAACATATTTATAAAATGAGTAGCCCTAGGGCACAATCTCCATCACTTTTGACTCAATTTAAGAAGCCCCCTGAGAACTATCTCCATAGATCTCAGCTTCTTTTATATCCTTCATTGAAAGTGATTTATCTATCCAAGATTCACAATCTTCAAGATAGCAATATTTCTTCCAATTAGCCATGTGTCAGCGACATATAGCACCAATAGTGCAATTGTGCTCCCACTAACCTTCTTGTAAACATAGGACCTATCAAGGTTTCGTATGAAGCCAAACTCCTTTGGCGCCTTCATCAAAACAATGATAAAAGCTTCTCGATAGGTGGCGGGCTCACCACGCTCCTAGAGCAAGACATCCCTGCTCTCAATAACCAAAGATCCCCATGTTTGAGATTGAGAACGTGTTCTATCAGAACTTAGTTGTCCTTATGTTTTAGATGAGATTTCACAACACCTTGTGGTTCTTCTCTAGTTTCCGTCTGCGCCTCTGAAGCGTTTTGTGGATCTTGAACTCCTTCAAGATTCATCTTACTCCCACTGTTTCTTTTGGAAACAAAGAATCCCTTTCTAAAAGGTATCCATCTCTGACTACAAACACTTTGTTGTTAGATGGGTAGTAGACTAGATATCCCCTTTGGGGTATCCCACAAATATGCACTTGAGAGTTTTGGAAGACCGTTTATCATTAGCCCATTGCTTAACATAAACTTTATGTCCCCAAATTTGAGACAAGACACTATGGGACTCCTCCCATTCCATATCTCATATGGCGTCTCCTAGACGAAATGGTTAAGTGTGAAGTCAGCAGCTTCTAGAGCACACCCCCTGTTAAGGATGGCGGAAGATCTATTTGAGTCATCCTGGATCGAACCATTTCTAATAGGGTTTGATACCTCTTCTTGGAAACACCATCCACCATGGGGTTTCAAGAAGAGCAAGTTGTGAGACTATCTCACAGCTTCTAAGATGATCAATAATTCCTGACTCAAATTCTTGTCCTCTCAATCAAATCGAAGGACCTTGATTCTCTTGTCAAGTTAGTTCTCTACTTCGCTTTGAAATCTCTATTTCAAAAGAACCCTGACTGACGCTTCATTAGGCAGTCGTAGTTCTACCTATTGAAGTGGTTAGTGAGAGTTACTCCTTTTAGCTTGGGCACTTATGGGTCCACATACATCATCTATGTATGATCCCCACTAAGTCAGACATTTTATTACTACGGTCAGTAAGTGGAACGCTTCTTGTCATCTTTCCACTTTAAACAAGGCTCGCAAGCATCATATGATTCCAAATCAATTGAGCTTTAGAAGTTCATCTCTATGAAGCTTCTCAAGGCGTTTCTCATTTATATGGCCTAAATGACAATTTCCAAAAGTATTTATAGGATTAGATTCGATAATCTTTAATCCTTTTCGTATCGATGTTATAAATATTGTTATTGTTCTAGTTTAAGACATAATGATTACCTTTGCAAATCATATAAGAAAATAAACATTATTTTATAAAATAGAACATCATTCTTTAATGTTTACATATAAAATCTTCCTTATCTCTATAAGGAGGAAAAATAATGTTTGAACTTTAAAGAATGTACATAACAATAAACTTAGCCCGAAAGGGGCAAGCCAAGCTCGCATGTTCCTTCAGCAGAAATAGCAGCAACCTTTGCTCCACTGTCCACTTCAAGGTCCATCTCGCTTCCGTTCTGATTTTCTACTGTCTCCAAAGACCTTGCACATCAAATGTGAGAACCACATGCCGTATCCAATACTCAAGTGGTTTAAGTAGAAAGAAAACACTTATAACAAAGATACCTGAATTAGAGGGCTCAACGCACTTCTTCTTCTTTTGATCTTCCCAATAGTATTTGCATTTTCTCATCGCGTGTCTTGACACTTGACAGAAAGAGCAAAATACTTCTTCTGAGGGCTTTGCCTTCTTGGCAGGCTCTTGGTGAGGGTCGTCCACTGGCTTGGTCTCACCATCCAGGTCGGTTCCCTTCCTCTTTCCTTCGCCCTTTGATTTCCTTTCCTTCTTCTGATTCATGGATGCCTCAACTAACTTGAGTATCCCATGCAGCTCAGAAACTGATTTCTCTGTTCCTCTCTTGTAAAAGCTTGTGATAAAGGGGTCATAGCTTTTGGGCAGTGAGCACAGGATCACACCTGTCGCAAACTTTGGAGGAATAGGAAATCCCAGCCTATCAAGGTGATCTATGTACCCTCTTATCTTCATGACATGGTAACCAACGGATGCACCTCCAGCCATCTTGCAAGACATGAGTGCCTTAGTGGTCTCATATCTATCTTTCCTGATCTAGTATCGGAACATTTCCTTGAGACATGTTATCATCTCGTATGACATCAATGTATCCAAGCCCTCATGCAGCTCGGGAATCATTGTGTCCACCATCAGGCAAGAGACCTCCAGCGAGTCGTCAAAGTGCTTCTCGTAAGCCCTCCACTCAACTCCTGGAGCGCCCTTGGCAGGCTCTTTAGGAATAGGTTTATCCAGAACATAAAGTCTCCTCTCATGGGTGAGAACAATTCTCAGATTACGAAACCAATCGAGGAAGTTTGTTCTAGTCAGCTTATCCTTCTCAAGGATAGGTCGCACTGAAAATGTTGAACTATTAATTGCCATTTGATTCTACAATTTCCAAAATATGAAAGTTTAATTAGCAGAATAAAATACATCCACCATTTTATAAAACCCAGTAAAATTTATTATTAGTGGCTAAGACCCATGTTTCACCAAAATTTACCGTCGCGTAGGCGATCATGCACGTTTTGGCTATTTAGGTAGGTAACTCCTTACCAATCACATCTCTATGTGACTCTTAGATCCTTATGGGACTGTATCATCATATGATACTTATTATGGCATGGTTATCCCATCTAATGCCTTGAGGTCCAAAACCGTTTCGATAACCCCATTAAGTCACACGGTAAAACATGAGAATGGCTAGATTCAAGACAACGAGACCGAAGCCCAACCCCATATCATCAAGGCCCAACTGCTATACGTGTCGCGTAGGCAATCACCGTATCCAAAGAACCAAGATTTCAATGAGCGTTGTATTGAGACTCCCATTCACCCGTGTCTCCTCAAGGTCAAGGCAGATACGTGCCGCGTAGGCGATCACCGCTCCACGATGAACAAGATTTTGACAGGGCGTTTTAGCGATGGCATTAAGACTTAAGATTCTCTAAAAGGGTTTGATTTTGTTTTAATAAAAGGTTCCGATTTTATTGTTTAATTCTAAAACATCTTTTAAAATTAAACGAGTCATGCCACATGTTTATTACCCCATGTATCTCATACATATAAACATGTGCCCCGATTTTGTATCGTATACAAAATCCCACGCTCGTATCGTATACGTGGCTATAGCGTAATATTTAAATAGCATGTTAACATTTCGCACCCTAAGCATACATCTAGCGCATCACATACAAACTAAATGTAAAACATACGCCGTGTTTAGATATGGCCCATCTACCCTAGAATTCTCCCAAGCCAATGAGAGAACTTTTCTAAAAGAAAAATAAAATTACACGTGAATAAACCCCAGTTGCATTGAGGTATAAACTTGAAAGTAAAATTACACAGGAGTAGAGGGAGACGACACGCAGGCCGTATTTACCGAAATAAACCTCCTAGAGCCATATCCAACACCACACAATTCAAATATGAACAATTCATACAATTATGTCAAACACGGCATACAACACATATATTAAAACTCCTTTTAAGATTGTGTTCAATTTAGGATCTTTGCAATTTTAACATGCCTTTCTTGAAATTCAGGCCTATTATCTATAATTATAAAATTCAAGAATCTCATTCAAGAATTTAAATTATTGATCCCCAAAATTTATAAAATTCATAATTTTAATAAATTTCAGCCACCTTTATAATATTATAATTAAAACACTTTCAATTATAATTATATACAGGATTTTCGATTTTGGCCTTAAAATTCAAGAAACTTATCTAAATCAATCTCATTGATTTCTTTATGTATCACATACATAAATTTGCACCTTAGATTGTTAAATCGACTCTTAAAGAAAATTGATCGGTGGATTTTTCGTAAAACCAAAAACAGTGATTGAAAGCGGTAAACACACATATCATACATCATATGTACACATAAACAGTTTTAAATCCAAGAACTAGCGTGGCTCTGATACCACTATTGGGGAATTCAGAGGCGCCTAAACCCAGCCGAAGCAAAAACATAAAATAAAACTTTAAAACAAACGCGCAAGGCCCTAGAATTCCCGAACGGATCCGCTAGCTGAATTTAAAACTTTTAGATAGTGGTATACCTCACGCGTTACAATCGGTTTGGTTGTACGGGGCATGTCCTAGAAGTCCACGTGACGCGTCCTTCCTCCGCCGGTGATCCACACGAACAGTTTTGGAGATGCCTAGGTGCTAGCCTCCTTCACTTCTCCAAGTGAATCAAGGACCTTTATCTACAGTGTTCTTTAATTCAAGAACTCTTCTTGAATTCTCCAACAACAATATGGCACCTTGATCAAGAATCCAATTCTTGATCCCACACAACCTTGTCACAGAAACTCTAAACTCCTTTAGAATTATATTGTGCGCCACTTTCTCTCTCTAGAAACTAGGGTTGCGATTTTTCTCTCTCTTCACTTAGAGCAAAAATCGAATTTTTCTCTCTTGAGAAGAACTAGGCTAAAGTCGATTTTCTAAGTGTGCATGGCCTCTCTTCGTTTAGTCGACTTAGGCTTGTCTATTTATAGGGTTTGGGGACTTTGATAATTATAATTAGGGAATCCCTAAATTATAGAATTATCAAATCATAAAATCATGAGATCTCCATATCACAATTTTATGACTTGAATTCCAATTTAAAATATTACCATAATATTTAAATTTGGATTCAAAATGCAATCTTGGAGAATCAAATTGGAAGATCAAATCTTCCCAAGATATTCCCAAGCCATGCGCCTCTCCCCTTCAAATTTTGTTGGAATTTAATAAATTAAAATAACTAAACTAACTCTTAGGAAGTTATAACTAATTTGTTATTTTCCAACAATATTGATTTAAAGTATTACCTTAATATCTTTAACTCAATCTTTTTGAATCTTGAGTTCTAGTTTATTGAATTAAAATATTACACTAATATCTTTAATCCAATTGGACCTAGAATTCGAATTTCCCTATAGCTATTGAATTAAAATATTACCTTAATATTTTTAATTCAATCATTTGAAATCTAGATCAAATCTTTTGAATTCAAATTTAAGCCATGATTTTAATTAATAAAACATTTTTATTAATTAAATTCCTTTACATATATGATGCGCCAACCTCCTCCTATTTTTCCCAATATTAGTGAATTTAATAAATCAATAATTTCCTAACTCTTAGGAACCTTATCCAATTTATTATTCCCTAATATTTATAAATAGGAATATAATTGTAAATAGACTAATCCAAATATCTATTCAACAATTAACATATATATATATTTAAATTTGACCCACAAATCTAAATATTATATCTGTAGATATTTATTTAAGACAAGACTTCATGTCCCAATACAATCAATTATGTCTTAAACGGTGTCACCAATGTGACCCACGAATTAACCCTAATTCGTGTCCCAGCTTGGCATCTGGTTCCTGCTCGTGTGTGACCCAATAGGCCCCACGTGAAGTTGGCAGCAAGTCATCTCCATGACTTAGAAGTCGAGAGCGGACTCTAGCAAGCCATCACGACTACCCAAAACACGTGAGTTATCGTCTAACCCCAAAACGACTTAACCTTAGTACCACCTTGTCTTGATCCCATTTTGTCCTACGATATTTTGGTCATGGATTAGGCATGGGAAAGTCATCCATAATCGAAACCTCAACTTTCTCGATTCCCTGAGTAAGTCCCATTTACCAGTGTGGCCACACATTCCTTGGACAGACTCATCGAGGGGCCCAGTTAAATATCTCCCATCTCCATGAGGGACAAAATTCCATCTTGGTCAACCACATTCCTCAGCACGACAATCAACCAAACCCGTACTTAGCCCTTATGGCTGCCCTGTTACGAGTAATGTTAGACTAAGCCAAAGTTTGACAACTGTAACGCCGGAATAATCAAGACCTCAGGTCTAAGGGCATCGTGACAGGTGTAAAGGAGAGACCAGCTAATGAATGAAACCCATGCAGAACTCTCCGAGTCGGTCCAGCAATTTGTAACTCCTTACACAATTGCACCATGACTCTCGTCCCAGCATCTAGTGCATGCATCTCTATGCACCGAGGTCAGGCTGGTCTTAGATCATTTCAAGTTCCCACCTGAATGAGCGACCAGGGACAATTTAGATTAATTATCTCATAATTAATCAAGGACTGTTATCATAGTAAACATGCTAATAATATGATAACCATTAATTTATCTCCATAAATTAATTAATATGTTCGAAACATATTTATAAAATGATTGGCCCTAGGGCACAATCTCCATCACAGGCCTCATGTGAAATTGGCAGCAAGCCATCTCTATGACTTACAAGTCGAGAGTGGACTCTAGCAAGCCATCACGACTACCCAAAACACGTGAGTTATCGTTTTAACATCAACGACTTAACCTTAGTACCACTTTGTCATAATCCCTATTGTCACACGATATTTTGGTCATGGATAAGGCATGGGAAAGTCATCCTTGTAATCCAAACCATAACTTTCTCGATTCCTTGAGTTAGTCCCATTACCCTGTGTGGCCACACATTCCTTGGACAAACTCATCGAGGGGCCCAGTCAAATATCTCTCAACTTAATGAGCGACAAAATTCCTTATTGCTCAACCACATTCCTCAGCACGGCAAACAACTAAACCCGTACCTAGCCTGTATGGCTACCCTGTTACGGGCAACGTTGGACTAGGCCAAAGTTCAGCATCAACAACGCCGGAATAATGAAGACCTCAAGTCTAAGGGCATCGTGACAGGTGTACAGGAGAGACTAGGTCATGACTAAACCAATGCAGGACTCTCCGGGTCGGTCCAGCAACTTGTAAACCATTACATAATTGCACCATGACTCTCGAGAAGTATCACATGCGTGTATCTCTATACACCGAAGTCATGCTTGTTGGAGATTGTGCCCTAGGGCCAATCATTTTATGTAAAATGTTATGAACATTTAGATTAATTTATAGAGATAAATTATTTTGTTATCATAATTAGCATGTTTACTATGATAGCGTCCGTGATTAATTATGTGATAATTAATCTAAATTTGTCCCTGGTCGATTGTTTTTGTGGGAGCGAAGATGAACTAAGACCAGCATGACCTCGGTGCATAGAGATGCATGCACTAGATGCTGGAACGAGAGTCATGGTGCAATTATGTAAAGGGTTACAAATTGCTGGACTGACCCGGAGAGTCCTGCAAGGGTTTAGTCATCAGCTTGCCTCTCCTGTATGCCTGTCACGACGCCTTAGACCTGAGGTCATCATTATTCCGGCGTTGCAGTTGTCAGACTTTGGCCTAGCCTAACGTTGCCCGTAGCAGGGTAGCCATAAGGGCTAGGTACGGGTTTGGTTGATTGCCGTGCTGAGGAATGTGGATTGACCAAGATGGGATTTTGTCCCTCATTAAATGGGAGATATCTAACTGGCACCCTCGATGAGTCAGTCCAAGGAAAAGAGTGGCCGCTCAGGAAATTGGGACTAACTGAGGAAATCGAGAAATTTGAGGTTTGGATTATGGATGACTTTCCTGTGCCTAATCCATGACCAAGATATCGTAGGACAATAGGGTCTATGACAAGGTGGTACTAAGGTTAAGTCGGTTTTGGTAAAAACGATAACTCACGTGTTTTGGGTAGTCGTGATGGCTTGCTAGAGTCCGCAGACGACCTGTAAGTCATAGGGATGGGTTGCTGCCAACTTCACGTGAGGCCTGTTGGGTCACACATGAGCAGGATCAGGACACCGCTTAAAGGGACACGAATTAGGGTTAATTCGTGGGTCACTCCAGTGACACAATTTAAGACATAGCAAAATGTCTGGGACATTAAGTCTTGTCTTAAATAATCTACAGTTGTGAAATTTTTAAATTTGTGGGACAATTTTAAATATAATAATTGTTAAATATTTAATGGGATTAATTATTTACAATTATAATATTAGGGAATATTAAATCAGATAAGATTCGTAAAAGTTAGGAGATTATTGATTTATAAAATTCCCCAATATAAATTTGAGGGTGGCGCCTCATTTGTGGCATTTAGATTAATAAAATTGTTTTATTAATTTAATTTAAATCATGAGTTTGAATTCAAAAGATTTGATGTAGATATCAAAGGATTTGAATCTTAACTCATGATCTTTGGAAAATCATGACTTCCTAATTGTTAGGAATGATTTTGATTTATAAAATTCCAAAGTAATTTAGAGGCATATGGCGCATGGCTTAGGTGGGTCCCAAGGGAAGATTTGATCTTCCATTTGATTCCCTAAGATTACGATTTGAATTTAAATTATAATATTAAGGTAATATTTTAATTTGAAATTCAATTCATGAAGTCATAATATTATAATTTTAGAATTATAATAATGCTCTAAATATAATTAAAAACCCTAGGGCTAGGCGCCTAGAGGAAGCAACAAATTCATTTGTGAAAAATTTGCTTTTCTTCCCTAGAGAGAGAAGAGAGCAAAGTTGCCACCTTCAACCCTAGCTCTTCCAAGTGATAGAAAATTTTGGCTCCCAAGAGTTGAAAGAGGAAAAATCAACTTTGCCTAAGGTGTTAGGGAATTCGATTTGTACCACCAAAATTAGGGTTTTGCGTGAGAAGGAAAAACAAGAAGGAGTTCTTGTGGGGTTTTCTTCTTGGCGCCACCTTGCTTTTGATTCAATAAAGTGTTCTTGAATTCAAAAATGCTGTAGATTGGTCCCTGGCTCTTTTGGAGAAAAGAACGGAAGGCTAGCACCTTGGTGCCCGGAAAACTGTTCGTGTGGATCACCGGTGGAGGAAGGACGCGTCACGTGGACTTCTAGCAAACGCCCCGTACAACCAAACCGATTGGAACTCGTGAGGTATACCACAATCTTAACAGGTTTTAAATTCAACTAGCGGATCCGTTCGGGAATTTTTGGCCTGGCGCGTTTAAATTTTAATTTTATATTTCTGCTTCCGCTGCGTTTTGCGCCTTGAATTCCCAACAGTGGTATCAGAGCCACACTAGTCCTTGGATTTAAAATTGTTTATGTGTACATATGATGTATGATATGTGTGTTTACCGCTTTCAATCACATGCTTTGGATTTACAAAAATCCACCGAACGTTTTTCTTAAAAACTCAATCTACGGAAAAAAGGTGCAAATTATATGATACATATGGAATCGATAGGATCGATTGGAAAAATTTTCTTGAACTTTAAGGCCAAAATCGGAAATCCCTGTATAATTATAAATAAAATCGTTTTAATTATAATTATAGTGGGGTGGCTGAAAATTTATTAAAATTATGAATTTAAAAAAATTTTGGGTCAATAATTTAAATTCTTGAATGTGATTCTTGAATTTTTATAATTATTGATAATAGGCCTAATTTCAAGAAAGGCATGTTAAAATTGCACAAACCCTAAATTAAACACATTTTAAAAATGGTTTTTGATATGTGTTGTATGCTGTGTTTGACATAATTATATGAATTGTTCATATGTGAATTGTGTGGTGTTGGATATGGCTCTAGGGTTTTTGGTAAATACGGCCTGCGTGTCGTCTCCCTCCACTCTATTGTAATTTTACTTTCATTTTATACCTCAATGTAACTGGGGTTTATTCTCTTGTAATTTTATTTTTCTTTTTAGAAAAATTCTCTCATTGGCTTGGGAGAATTATAGGGTAGATGAGCCATATCTAAACACAGTATGTTTTTACATTTAGTTTGTATGTGATGCGCTAGATGTATGCTTAGGGTGCCAAATTTTAACATGCTATTTTACATTTTACGCTACAACCACGTATACGATACGAGCGTGGGATTTTGTATACGATACAAAATCCGTGCACATTTTATATGTATGTGATACATGGGGAAATAAACATGTAGCATGACTCGTTTAATTTTAAAAGGAGTTTTAAAAATTAAACTATAAAATGGAACATTTTAAAAATCAAACCCTTTTAGAAAATCTTAAGTTTTAATGTCGTCGGTAAAACGCCCTGTCAAAATCTTGTTCATCGTGGAGCAGTGATCGCCTACGCGACACGTATCTGCCTTGACCTTGAGGAGACACGGGTGAATGGGAGTTTCAACGCAACGCCCATTGAAATCTTGGTTCTTTGAATGAGGTGATCGCCTACGCGACACGTATTTCAGTTGGGCCTTGACGATATGGGGTTGGGCTTCGGCCTCGTTGTTTTGAACCTAGCCATTCACATGTTTTATCGTGTGACTTAATGGGGTTATCAAAACGGTTTTGGACCTCAAAGCATTAGATGGGATAAACATGCCATAATAAGTATCATATGATGATACTGATGGAGATTGTGCCCTAGGGCCAATCATTTTATTTATGT